>JAJJMC010022403.1:2962103-3053910 GCA_023531435.1 Papaver californicum
TTTCTCTTGAGAAGTTTCTGGAAACTTTTGGATCATTACTCCATCACCTCTTCAACCACTTCAACCGTCACCACTACTTTGTAACTTCCTTATCATGGGGTGTTGACACGTCGCATGTTCTTGTAATCACCAGACCAAAACCCCATAAATAATCCCCCCATGTAATTGTTTTGATTTCTCGTAGAGTTAGTGGAGTCATGGACTCAAAACATGTGAGTTTGTTGTAAGATAATGTTATTAATGAGTTTTGTGTCAATACAGTATGGTAATAGCCTAATATTAGCGCTAGTAACAAGGGGAAAGGATGTCATGAGTAAGGAAAAGGGGTAAAGGCTAGCATTGTGGATAGGCGTCAAGGATGATGCTAGTGCTAGCACTGTTAGGGCCTGTTTGGCGCGCGAGCATTCTGCCCCTGCTGCCGCTAGCACTGCTAGGGCATGTTTGGCGCATTGGCTTTTGGCCTTTAGTACATGTGTATGCTACTCATATGTGTTGGGAGTGTGGCTAGGATTTGCTAAGGCTGGTACTTGTTGGTGCCAAGGCCATTGCCCATATGCTATTTGCATTAGCATTTGTTAATGTTGTGACCATGACTATGGCCTATTTAGAGTTTCTCAGTCTTGTGCGATTTAATTGTTAGCACTTGTGCTTAACTTTTTTGTCGTGCATACAAAACATATTCAAGGATTCAGTCGTGGAAGTTTGCAACTTGAGATAATTTTTGATACGACTCTGCAATTAGATGGTATGTATCTAATTAGTATTTTGATTCAGATATGGCATCACCTCTATTCTGAATGTTCGCAATTTTACATAATCAATATATTCTGGCTTATACAAGTAGTTTGTATGGATGCACATGAAATAACGAGGATCTATTTGAGTATAGATCTGAAATTTCTATGGTGCATATATATATATATGCAAAAAAGCTACATGGCTAATTTAGAAAGGAGATGAATATTCTTTCTCGATTTTCTTGCAGAATGTAGGATAAAAGTAGTATTCATAATTTTGATAATTGATCAGAAATTTACATATTTATTTCATGCTTATGCATCTAGGCAAAAACGATGACAGAGCTTCAGGGTTATTTCAGCCAGGAGCTGAAGGTCCTTCTCAATTTTCTTGCATAAGAAAAAGATAATATTACAGTTCTCTCCTTTGTCAAAAATCCACCATCAACAGTTTCATTAACAAAAAAAATCAAGGAATTATTACGGTTGGGTTTCTTGGACTCGGACCCAACCGTAAATCTAGGGGGTGAGATTTTTGTGTCAAAAATCGGTTGGGTTTGGGTCGAACCCAACCGTAACTGGGGTAGTTTGGCACGTATGTAGGCTTCTAAAACATGGAAAACACAGTCCCAGAAGGATTCTAAACCTATATTTCGTGGATACTATATTAGGAGACATCCAAGACATTAATAAGACACCTTTTACACTTGAACAACAAGGAGAACAAGAATCTAGACCTTGGAGTTGCGATTGATCATCACGATTTCTAGGGTTTGCTTTATTTGTTTTCTTCTATAATTTCCATGGATTTTGAGAAATCCATGATGAGCTAAACCTTTCATATTGGTTAGTTACATGTTTTTTAATTGAAGTATTCATTCGCATACGTTTATAATCTCTTAAATATCGTTTATGTTCTACCGTTAATAACGCCATGTATGATTGATTGCTTGTTTGTTTAAGTTGCGAATTATATGAGCATGCATTGATATCTACATCTAAACTAGGGTTTGAGATCCGTAATTGTCAAAAAATCCTTGTTACAAGTAGCATAACATAGTTGTTAATGACGGGATGTTACCATGCAATTATGTGTAGAAGCGTGACCTAGTTAAATCCGTGTGGCTCTTGCGACGGATTGCTTAGAATAACACGTGACCATTGCTTTCATTGGGTTAAACTTGAGTGGCTTTTGCGCCAAGTTATTCGTTGAAAAGGATTCAAATAGTGGCTCTTACGCCTTTGATGATAATATGAGTTTTGCCAGAGTAAGCCTGCGATAGGATGTTTTAGGATTATTGATATTAAGAGTAAATGAATGTTGAGTGTGATTCAGTTGATAACATATTGGAAGATGGAAGATGAATTCTATAACCAGTACTCTTTATCTCTGATATTCGTTTCAATTAATTTGTTTTAGCATGACTTAGTTATAATCACAAACGAAACTCCCATGTTTACATAAGTAATCAAGATAACTTGACAACCCATATCTCCCTGAGGAACAAACTTTTTCTTACTAGTATACTCAAATCAATATCTGTGAAGTAGATAACTTGAAAATAATTTTGCTTGGCTGACAATCGACCAGAGTTGTTAGTATTGAAAGATAGACTGTGTTTATAGTAAATCAATTTCAGTAACATAAAAATGAATTCAACATATATTGGTGGTGATAGAGGTGTTTGATGTGATTATATACAGTGGTAAGAAAGGTATCGTTCACTCGGACTTGTGAAGACTTGATTTTTGGCCACAGTTTCTTCATCTTCTTCATCACGAGCAGATTTTTTTTTTCGGATTTTGATTTCTTAGTTTTCTGGCAGAGCCCGCCCCCTCTTTTGCTTCTATTCGACCCTCTATATATACTAAACAGCCAATCAACCGAATCTTCTCCCAAAAATCTTTTCAAAACCTCTCACAGATCAATTCTCGGAAATAAAATCACGATTTTTTTTCTTTTATTGAGAATTAAACTCGGCAGAGATAACTTTCTCTAACCAAATCTTAGTATTTAACTCTCGTACGAATTCGTTTGATGCTATTACCATGAGAATAAACATCTTCCCCTTATTCAAATTCAAAAAATATCTTATTTCCTTTTTATTATCGTGAGCAAATGAAATATTCACGAGATTTTGTTTTTAATCTTTATGTTTACTGACTATGTGTAAACATCTTTTCCATAAGGCAAGAATTTATCTTGTCTTAAATTCCCAAAATCACGTAGAAAAACTCTCCAAGGATCAAAGGGTGAGAGATTAAATTTTCCCGCTGAAATGCTTTTGAATTTGAAAGAGAAGGTGGTGCCTTTAACCAAGTCTCGGGTTCCTTTATAACTTCTGGGTGCCTTTATAATTCTTTTGAGCCATTTTTTTCACAATTGTTTATTTTCCAAGAATACGTACAAACACAATAAAATACATTATTAATAGAAAAACTAAGTAATAGCAATATAAATACGAGCTTAAATAAGACACAAAATTGTGTCTACCAAATACCTCCAAACTTATTATTTGCTAGTCCTCGAGCAAATCTAATCTAGAAAATAAAAATCCTAACTCAATGTCGCTGGCATCGTGATTGCACTTAGCGTGTGCAACAAGTCTTTAAACCCCTAGGTGTCCCTAGTTGTCGAGTTTTGTCTCGTGAGGGTTTACAAGAGATATACCCGCAATACCTTTTACTCAAAACTTTAGCTACTTATGAACGATTGAGGGTAGACATTAAACATGCTATTTAGTTGGCTACAAAATTCTTTGGCTATGGGAGGAATTACCCTATTTTGAATCCAATTGTTGTACACGAGTTTGCACTCAAATGTACTAAAATTCATATATAAGAAAATAAATCACTACCCAGAAAGTCGTATAATGGACCATGATACTCGGAATCTAACAAACCACAATCACATAAATAGATTAAGAAGATGGATATGGAGATAGAAGTGTGCGCATGTTGACTAAGGTGAACGGTGTTTTCCAGAATATTTATATGAACATCGTGCCAAGATGAACCCTAATGGATTGAGATATGCACCCACTGGTCTGAATCCTAATTCTAGTATCAACTCAGATGGTATACACAAGGACCTCAGTGGTCGATTTATTGAATATATACAATTACTATTTTTATTTTTATTTTCAACAACATGATTACTTTTGAATCTAAGCGCATGTTCCTTGTCATCAGATTACGTGATAGTTCCCATGGATCCTGCGTTCCACGCTTGCTTAGGTGACAGAGACAGGGAGAACACACACATATTGTTATCCAAGTGTCAATTTTTCTTTTTTAATTTTATTATTGGTCAAGTTCAATTTAAAAAAAAAGGGGTCTGATCTCAATCATTCTAATTCATCCTAGCGGCAACAAGACGATACTAGTGCCCCATAAAATCACTTAGAGAAACACAAAAAGTTGCAAAAATAATAACATTAAGTGATATGGTGACGACTATTATGTTATTTCTAACACCTGAGATTCGTCCTTTTATGAATGGACCATTTAGTTGTGTCCCTCAACTCTTATAACCAAGAAATTTGTTTCCATCTACTTAGAATGGTTAGTTCATCCTTAATTGTTCACAAGTTTCTAAATTTTGGAGTTTTTTTTTTGTACAACTATATTTTTTTTAACCCCCAAACTTAAATTGAACATAGTCCTCGATGTTCTAAAGATAAATGAAAGCATGATCAATGAAAAACAATGAACAAAGTAAAAGAAATAGGGAAGGATTTTACCAGCACCGCGTACCAAAAGCATATGGGTTGCCTCCCAGAGAGCGCTAAGTTTAAAGTCTTCATCCAAACCAAGAAAAGATTAGTCACAATTTACGAATCATATAATAATAATCTGAATAATTGTGGATCCTTGAAGTCAATCATATTTGACTCATACAATTGACCATAATGGAATATATGAAATTGGTGGTCATTCTTAGAAAAATATATCGATTCTAATTTCCTAAAATATTCGGGTTTAGTTCCAAAATTTATGAATTGACACATTTGGAATTTATACGTTCCTATATTTGAAAAAAAAGTATTTGGTGGGAAAACAAAATCAATCTTGGTATTATTTCCTGGATAGACCACATCAACCAGAGGATAGGTCTCTAACAACTGAACTTCTTTCTGGACAAAATTAGGCTCATGAAACAGTTCTTGAAGATAATCTTTTAAAATGGTAGAGGCACAAATGTCAAGTCTCAAGCGAGAGATCTTTCTAAGAGTCAAAGGTAAAGCACAGGGAGAATGATAATCACCCCAAACTTAGAATTTTCAGTGTCCTTGGATAGACTAGCCACAATTTTCCTAATTTCTAGATCGTCAGATTCCTGAAAATGGTCAATTGCTTCTTCTAAGTTATAATAAAGTGGTGCATCCTCACTCATAGTTAAAATCTCTACGAGTCTATCATCTTCGTCAGGGACTATGGTCTTTGAATCGTTGGACTCTAAAACACTAGTCTTGAGATAAACTCGTTCCTCTAAGCCATCATCGTCTTCATAATAACAAGGAAGTATTTCATCATCTATAACAATGGTATCTCTAGTTAAATCTTTTTCCTCTTGAATAGGCAAATAATCATCAACATTATTAGGATCAGAACTAGAGATATCATTATTATCATGAAGCTAAAATGGTGTTAAAAAATTCTGATCATTATGACTATGGATTTCAAACTCTTTATCAATACTCTCTTCATCATCATAATAATATGAAGATGATCGAACCTTATTTGAAAAAGTAGTGTCTTCAATTCTAACCTTGTCCTCTAGATTAGGTAAAAATTTGTCATTATTATCAAGGGTAACATTGGAAACACTATTTTGGCAATTAAATTCATCTTGAGCAATATTAGCATCTAACCGTTTTTCTTCTTCAATTTCATCTAAATGTGTTTTAAGTTCACTGAGAACGGTACTTAAAGCTGCAAGTTCTTTATTATGTTCTAAAAACTCTTCATAAAATTCCTTCATTAACATCTCACTCCTACGTATCGACTCAGTTATTTGCTTGAGTGATTCTTCTAGAGTCATAATAGGTTCATAAGGATTACTAGGTCGCAACCGCTCGTGGGGTTCTTATAGAGGAGAATTACTCATTATTGCAATTCGTTTCTTCGTTTCCAACTCAAACTTATTTGTATTCTCAGTCAACTGCTTGAGGGTATCTTCTAGAGAAATAGAAGGATCATGAATAGCACCAGGACTCAACTGTTTGATTAAATCCTGTAAAGACGGGAAACTCAAATTTTTCTCGTTTTTCCGTTCATATGACTGGTGCGCGTACGAATAGTAATTGAGATCGTCATGGTATGAACCATAACCTACATAGGGTTGGCAGTGATCCCAAGTACTATCCACACTATGGTCATAATACGGGTAATGTCCGATTTGAAACTCAGTCGGATATTCATTATATTGGCTATCATAATACCAGTTCGACATGTTTATTTTTTATTTTATTTTTTTTGGTGCAAATGCAAATGCCAGGTTGACTACAATAGATAAGCTTAGGTTACCTTAGCAAAATATACCTACATTCAAAGACTGGTCAAAGGTACGAGGCTAAGGCTTGTGGAACTTCAGCTGGTAACTCCCATCAGGCCCAAGGCATGGGTTCAGCTTACTTATCCACGAGGTTTCCTAAAAATTGGTAGTCTGACGAATGCAAAATGTTCTGTGTGCACGTTTTTTTATACAAAATAAAATAAAAGCTAAAAGAAATATATACAAAAAAAAAATTTAATAAAAAATCTAAAAATAAAATTAAGGTATACTACTTAACTTTTTTGGTATGCAATTTCCACAATAAATTGCAAAACTTTACCTGCACAACAAAGCTAAGAGAAAACCCAAGTAAAATCTAACAAAAAAATAAAAATAAAATTAAAATTAAATTAAAATAAAATTAAAATTAAAATTAAAATTAAAATTAAAATTAAAATTAAAATTAAAATTAAAATTAAAATTAAAATTAAAAACAAAAACAAAAACCCTAAACTAATTAAAAACTAAACCTAAAAATAAAATAAAAATCTAAAACCCTAACCTAAAAACAAGTCCGCGTCGGAGGCCCCAAAAACTGATGTGATTATAGACAGTGGTAAGAAAGGTATCATTCACTCGGACTTTTGAAGACTTGATTTTAGACTTCTAAATTCTAATTTATCAAATTTATACAAAAGATGATACCAATATTAAGGATAACTGAGACATAGGATTTCACCATTTTTCGTATTCATGCGGTTCAAATGTTAACTCTAGACAATTTACAGCTCATATGATAAAAGTAATGACTCTGATTCTTTGCCAAAAGTAGATTTCTAAAACAGTCATTGTAAATCCTAAGCATGGACCATAAGAACAATAAAGCTAAGCATGATCCATCAAATTAAATGACAACCAATTAAGAAAAATCATAATCAAATTAAATTAATACAAAAGTCGTAAAAAAAATTATATATATTTACCACATAATTGTGAAATATGGCTTCCTCCATTGTCCCAGTGATGCAATTTATCTCATCACGCTCAAAACACCCTCAAAATATTGATACATGACTCAAAAAGTGTTTGGAAGATGAAAAGAAGAGAAAATAATAAAAGCAGCGAGTTTGCAATGGTGTATTGGCGTTACAGACTTTCTGTTACAAAGTAAGTGTTGGAAACTAAAGATAAATATTGCAGAGATTAAAATCTTTAGCAACAGAATCTTCGACCTTTTGGCCACAATTTCTTCATCTTCTTCATCACGAGCAAATTTTTTTTCTAATTTTTATTTCTTCGTTTTCTGGCAGAGCTATCCCTCCCTTTGCTTCTATTTGATCCTCTATATGTACTAAACACCCAATCAACCGAATATTCTCCTAAAAATCTTTTCCAATCCTCTCACAGATCAATTCTCGGAAATAAAATCACGATATTTTTTTTTTTATTGAGAATTAAACTCGGCGATATAATTTCTCTAACCAAATCTTAGTATTTAATTCTCGTATGAATTTGTTTGATGTTGTTACCATGAGAATAAACATCTTCCCCTTATTCAGATTCGAAAAATATCTTCTTTCATTTTTATTATCGTGAGCAAATGAAATATTCACAAGATTTTGTTTTTAATGTTTATGTTTCCAAACCTGGTGTAAACATCTTTTCCATAAGGCAAGATTTTATCTTGTCGTAAATTCTCAAAATCACGTAGAAAAACTCTCCACAAATTCGAAAGGTGAGAGATTAAATTTTCCCGCCAAAATGCTTTTTAATTTGAAAGAGAAGGTGGTGCCTTTAACCAAGTCTCAACCAAGTCTCAGGTGCCTTTATAATTTTTTTGAGCCGATTTTTCCATAATTATTTATTTCCTAAAAATACTACAAACACAATAAAATATATTATTAATAGAAAAATTGAGTAATAACAATATAAATACGAGTTCAAATAAGATACAAAATTGTGTCTATCAGTATTTGCTTAAAGTTTAGTTTATATCTGAATTAAAAAGAATGTCGAAGTCTATTTATGGTGGGATGAAAAGAGATATCAAACAATTATTAGATTTTTTAATCAGACGAATCTGTTTTCAGAAGACAAAAAAACGTGAATGTATATATCCTACTCGAACCCACCACTAGATCCCAATTTGAATTAACTCACACCTCATATTAAAAAATTTTAGGGTTTGCCTTCGAATGAATTGGCAATAGTTGCGATTATCACGATAGGTGACATGTGATAGCTTCAATTATCACCAATTGCGCTGACAATATAAACAAGTGGAAAATAGCATTTTTTACTATTTTCTTGCAAGTGAAAAGTTCAATTTTCATCATCCTACTCTAAGGTGAAAGACCAAACTTTCATTAAAAAGTACATTTATCAGTACAAGAATCCAACTTTCACATTGTATTCACAGGAGTATACAACCTATCCTAGTGTTTAACAACTACCCTAAACTAATAATTAAAACTAGACGACCAGAATTACAAGCAACTTCAAGTTCATTAATTTGCCTGACCAGAAGTCATCAGTTCAAAACTTACAGATATATATCACAAAATTTCGAGTACATAAACACTTCTTCTATTTCTGACCAACAAATACAACAACAATGTCGTATAAAAGTAATCATAAGTTGAAGTAGATTGCAAAATGGTGTTGATTTTAGAGCTTACAATTGTTTCTGATTCAACTTTAGTTCCCTTCTTCTATTTCACGAAAGAGGCCGTGCAAACTTACAAAACTTGCTTTAAACAGGCTTGCAACATCTAAAAAAGGGACAAAAACATCACATAGTAATACATTCAAGAGAAAGATGCAAGGAAAAAAGCATACAATTTAGCACATATTATACCACAACAGCATCAACTGCTCTTGATTCAACTTTATCCGTCCTCTATCTCTTGTAAGAGGTCATATGAACTTTGGAAATTTGTTGTAAACAACCCTGCACTTGGAGCATCTTAAAAAAGAACAACACATATTAACACGTTCAATAGAAGAATACAAGCAAAATAACCTATAATTCAGGTGATAAATGTTATTATCACGATTGTCAAATGTGATAACTATATCTTTCACAACAATGATATCTAATAACAACATTTTGCATATCATTTGTAACTGAAAACTACATCTTTCACATCGATATGTGAAAACTACATCTTTCATATTATGTATAACAGAACAAGCTATTTTTTACAATGATTACAAGAAAGAAAAAGTGAGCCTAGGTACATAGTTGGGTCCAAGTCTTGGAAATAAAGGAAATACTTACTTAGTTATGTATCTTAGCAGCATAACAAAACCCAAATCTGTTTGTCTTATATGAAAACTTACATTTCGTTACCAGTTGAAAACAAATCAAATTATAAACTATGCTTTTGGATAATTTGACTTATCATTAGCTTTGATTGCTTGAGTGTATGGTCATAATGCCACGGGTGTAGCTTCTCTGTTTGAACTGCTTCCTTCTTGTCTAAAAAAAACAAATCAAAATTTTTTTATTGAAATAAAAACTGAAAGAAGCTCAAACAATACAATTTAGTTAATGAAAAAGATTTTTTTTTATTCAGCCATTCAGTCGAACATAAAAAAAACGGCTAATAAAGATTAACAACTTACATAATTAAACAAAAAAATTAATTTTTTTTTTTATTTAAACTATCTCAATCATTCAAAACTCGTGAAAACAGAACTAAGCACACACACAAAAAAACATGCATGGGTGATTATTTGATTTTTCATTGTTAACCCAAAAAACAGCAAGAACAATACTCATGAGGGCTAATTTTAGTATGATATTCATAGACAGAAGGATTACATAAAAGAAATATAACATCACTTACCTTAAGAGAACTTTGATCATGAAGTACTAATTGTGATAATTCAGTTCTTCCTATAATACTTTGCTGGAAAAAACAAATGTTATGGGTACCGATTGTGATAATCTTCATAGGCTATAGACAATGGCAAGTAGCAATGGATTTTTTGATGGAGGAACTTAAAAGTAGTAATGATTTTTTTTAACAAGTTACACTCTTAAAGTTGAGGGTAGAACATTAGGATTGAAGGTTAATGAGGTTTGTTTTTTTTATCAGATTTGGGATTTTAGATTAAAAGCGTGATAAACTAGATTATTCATCTAGATTGATGGTGGTATAAACTATGTTGAGGGATATACATGGGAATGTGAGTGAATTTTGGAATTTTGACTTTCTCACAACTGTATTTTTTTTTATTTATTAAAAAAATCCGATTAACGTTTCAATTCCTATTAAAAAGTTAATCATCTGATCTAATACTATTATTACTAAATATGGATTATATATATATATATATATCCCATCTTAATGATGGGTTTACATATAAGAGTTCAGAAAATGGCTAAAAAAATTCACTTATATTTAGTATACGGATAACTCACTGTAGCGTATGGCCAGAGATATATTATTTCATATGACTCTACATATACATGTCCTGCTACATATACATGTCCTGCTACATATACTTGACACTTTAATATTAAAATATCTTCTTCCTCACTCTTTCATGGGCATCCATCACCTCTTGATGATGACGTGAAAGGCAATGCTCGGCCTACTCAATGCGGCCTGCATCTGGCATCACCTATTCATCTCAGCATGTCAATACTGGTTGGTACATTTGAACTCACATTATTCCTCAGAAAACTCAAAATAATATAATACAAAATAAAATATGTATTTTATTTTAGTTTGTCTATTACTACAAATTCCACTAGTCTTGTCAGACTCATCATACTAGTCAAGCATGACAAACCGCTAGTCAAATGACTAACTAAGCAAGTCTCGTTCGACTTCATAGTAGTAGTATTTAATTCTACTAAAATTACAGGAGTCATCAAAGATGTCACAAATGGGGGGAATATTCACTAGGGTATTGGTCTGGCGGTCTACGACGTGCGATGTAGCAGTACACCCATTAAAGGAAAATGTCTGGAATGCTCGATGGTTGGTTGAGTAGAGGAGTGGTAGGTATGCAACCGCCAAGTCATCCTCAAACAAAGTGGGGAAAGGTTTCTGACACACTATCCACCATATCCACTTCACCAGCATCACTTCATACGAGGTAAGGGTGAATGGTTATACACAACTATTATAAATAAATTATTCAATATATTGAGAAAGACAGAAGACACAAGTCGATTATCTGATTCTCACAGGAAAAAAAAACTTTTCTCTCGATCATACACATAGAACTTTTCCATAGCAATTACATACCTATCACATCTCACATAGTTAGGTACTCTGACTTGAATATTTTCTCTGCTTCCTTCCCTAAGACCAACCCTTCTCCTTCCTTTGTGGCGAAACAAAATTGGACGACCATTTCTTGGTTTAAGCCAATCTTGCGTGATTTTGATCTCTCGAATGGTTATACACAATTATTATAAATAGATTATTCAATATATTGAGAAAGACAGAAAACACAAGTCGATTATCTGATTCTCACAAAAAAAAAACTTTTCTCTTGGTCATAACATAAAACTTTTCCATAGCAATTACATACCTATCACACCCTCACAGAGTCATGTACTTTGAGTTTTAGAGAATTTTATGTGATTTTGATCTGTCGAATCTAAAAAGAACTTCTACAGTACAAATGTTTTAGGGATTAGAAGAATTCTCATCAGCTTACCCCATTTTCCATTTTTACCCCTAAATTCGTTTTACCCGCAAATAATAGGTCGTAAAGAATGTGACCTAACCGAAACTCAATGTTGATCTTCGTATGTGTAAAAGTACAATATTGTGGTTTCGCTAGGTCAAAATTGTTCTTGTGTTTATTAATTCTTAGTCGAACTTGTATTTTTTTTAATTAGTTTTCTTAAGGAACAAAAAAAAAATGTAAAAGAAAAAAGTTACCTCTACCAATAGAGGAGTAATTGCAGTTAACTATTGAAACAAAGAAAACTTGGCAGGTCCATTTATGAAGAGTCACCCGAAGGAAATGGTTTTCAATGAAGTATACATAAATAGGACAAGGCCTGTAAAAGAAGGTTGATCACCAATAACAGAAACCTAACATAAGTTTTGAAATGTATAAACAAGGTTCAATGGGTAGCAACAAGTTATGGGAGTGATTATGGTAAACTAAGTCAAAATTTCTCATTTCTAATTAATGTAGTTTGCAAATACTTAATAAGTCAATGTTGGTTTTGGTAGGGGAATTATTTGCATTAGTTTGATATTCTATTTCATTGATTTCATGTTAGTTTTCTTGTTTTTATGCTTTGATTTATTTTGTTTTAAGTTCATTAGGTATTCTGAAGATTAATCAACTAAAGAAGAAGAAATGAGTTCATTCCGGCATAATGGAGAAGTTAGATATGAAAAGATACTTTTGGAGTGAGTTCCAGAAGCACTTACAGCTAAGAAAGTTCAAATATCTAGTCATAGACAAGAATTCCAGACTCACATACGGTTAGAAAATGCTTCTCAACCTAGCCGTAAAATTTAATAAAGAGATGAATAATTGGAATACACCATCTTATAGAGGACGAGAAGACAGAGCCAATGCAAAAATAATGAGGTCAAGGACGTCGGATGAAGAAGTTATGGCTAAAAATAGTGGGGGAAAGAAAAGTGAAATTCAGGCTCAGTTACGGCCGGGAATTGCCTAGCTCGACCCAGCCATAATTGACCCTGAAAATCACCCAAAAAGTTTCTATTTAGATAAGTCTAGGTCGTGGGAACGATTCCTAGCCGCAGGCGGAGTACTTGGCACGAATATGAACTTCAAAAACGAGTAACATACGGTCCGTGGGTTTTAGTAAATCCATGAATATCTAACTTTCTTTTATTGGTTGGGGATGTAATCAGAAGTTTTAAACATATGAATCAATCTGGTTGATTATTATTAGTATTCAAGATCTCCTTTTATCGTTCATGTTTTACGGTGTATAACAATTATGTGATTGCGTTCATATAATATGATTGGTTCTCTTGAATATTTAAGTTGCAAATTAAATAAGCTCGGGATCTTTTCCAAATATAGTTAGGGTTCTTATGTAATTCTATTAAAAACCTTAGCAACAAGTAGCAATTTGTGATCACTAGCGGTGTGAATCGTGAAGGGAGTCTCAAGTAAAGCTTGGCCTAGGTTGAATATGCCATGATAATGCGATGTATTGCCTATGAATAACTCGTCTCACGGATGTTAATGTTTTCCTCAAGTTGAATCTCTTAGCGATAAGCACTAGGTTATTTGGTGGAAAAGAATTCAGATATTAGCGATTGTAGTATATGTTGATATATGGAAGCGTATCAAAGTATTACACAGATTGAGGATACTTTAGGGTTATTGGTATGAAGAGAGAGTGGATGTTGATTCTAATCGATTGCGGAGCATGATTAGCGACGGAAGATGAAATCTTTAACTAGTATTTTCTCAGCTTAATCACAATCTTTATTTACATTGTTTCTATTTTCTTCCGTTAGCTTACCTTAGTTTATTAACTCTACAACCCTTTTTGGTTACATAAGAAATCAAATACAAACAAAAATTTAATAAGTGTATAATTTACACGTTTTTATTATCATTTTCTTAAAATTATTTGTAAGATTTCATGTGAACTACCGCGTTTTAGTATTACTTTTGAATTTAATGTTTTTTGTTAGGTTACATCTTTAAAAAGAAGCGGAAATGGAGTGTTTCAAGGGAAGAATTGCCAAAGACCTTGTGTATCTCGAAAAAATCCAGGATTTATACCCATTATGTTGAAGAGAACGACGAAACGAAGCCAACGACGAAAGAATGAGGTCATTCTGACTTCGTATGAGAAAGTTATAGGCAAAACAAGAACTGAAGGCTAAATGGTCATTTCAAGGGTAATAAAAACACCAACTAGTTCGTTAAGGACACCACCATCTTCATATTTTTCTTCACGTGAGAAACATAGTTCTTCTTCGTGTGTTGCACCGTCGCTGTCATGGTGGCAAGTGTAGAGATGATTCTCAGGGATTGACAGTAATGGTGATGGCTTGATGTTGCTCTAATAATCAATGAAACAAATCAATGACGATGATGATGATTGACGGTGGGTTAGATTTTGCTATGTTTGATCACATCGGTGATGGTATGTGATGTGATTTGGAATTACCCTCTATAAATAACCGCAATCGCACGGCGTCTAACTAGTAGACAACGGCAAGTACGGGTCGAACCCACAGAGAGCGGGGAAATACTGTAATTAATATCTCTAATCAGCTAATCAAGGATAATATTTTTTGATTTTTATATTAATGAATAAAAGACTAAAATAAACTAAACTAATAAACTAACTCAAACGGGAGAGTCGGTAACCAGGGTTTTTCAGTACCACCACTATTTCTATTTAATTACTGAAGTGAAACATAACTCATGAATATTCATTTATTGTTCGTTCTATCGACATCACCTATTATATGTATTAGAGTCGCAAATATCACTGGGACGCCCTAAGCATGGCGCATCAAAAGCCCTAGTCTGAAGCATATACCATCTAATTGTGTTAGCGAGAAAATAATACGAAGCTAATTGTAGGTTAACAAATAATATCCGGCTCTAAAAATCATACCCCATCTAAAGATTTAACCAAAGCATGGAATATCTAAAAAGTAGACAAACATATTTATTATCCTATTGATTCTTCGCATAGGTTACTGTATTGTACAAAACCGGTGAAAGGACAACTAATTTGGATTTAAATCAATAAACAAAATCATGGAATTAATCTATTCAAATCATAATGGTCTATTCCTTAATAATTCAATTTAATTAGTCTTGTACTAAAAGTGGTTTCAACATAGAACCCTAGTTACAAATTAATTAGCTAGACATGGAGATGGATTTCTTAAAACCCATAAAAATAATTAAAAAGAAAAGTAGAGATAATTAAACCCAAAAATAAGAATTGTACATCAGAATTTTCCTCAACAACAACTATCTTCTTCTTTTTCTGACGCAGCCATTTGGTCTTGTCTTTTTTCGTCTCCTGTCTACTGTCTCCTCTTGAGAACTCACGAAAAACGACTTTCCGCCTCCAAAAACCCCCCAAAAGAAACCTAAAAGAAAGCTGACATCAGAAAAGAAGCTCATGTCCCCTTTTATACTTTCCTTTCATAAACCTAGCCTAGCCTATCAACTGCCCACGTGCACCTTGCATTAGCCAACACCTCACCAAACAATAGGCTTATTCTAGCCGTACCAGCATCATTATCCTTCTACCACTCTCTTTAAGTCAACATCATCTCTCTCTTCTTTCTTCACGTGAAGAAAAACTCTACCCAACGACTCCACCAAAGAGTCATTCCACCAATCAATTCTTCCTTGTCTCCTCTTACTTCAATAACCTACGCCCTAGCTTTTCCTGTTGCCTGAAAACGTCCCCCTCTCACTGCATCTTTCTTTTACTTTGTACCACACTCTTAACTGTACTTCTTTTATCACGTGAAGCTTAATAAGCCTAGCCTTTAGCTCCTGCACCTCCATCACATACCTCACTTTCACACCTAAAAGCAACCAAAAGAAGCTAGCCCATCATCACCTCTCTAGCCTATACCGTCCTCCATTCAAGTACACTTCTTCCTTGTCTCCTCTCCCATCACATTCAAAGCAACTTTCACCTGATGCAACATTGGATTTCTTCATACGCCAACTCCACCTAGCTGTGCAGACAACGACCTCTCTGTCAGCTCTTTTAGTCTTCACTGCTCCTGTAGCCAACGCTCTATTTTTGCCGTGAGCATCGTTCGGTTGCATTTCATCGTAAACAACAATTAATACTTGTTTTAACCATGTTTAATTTATAGTTTTAGATTTTATGTGAACCACCTAATAAAATAATAAAATGATAAATTAATATAATAACGATGACTAGAAAATATAAATAAAGTGGTAAAAATATATAAATTAAGAGCTTATCAAATACCCCTAAACCTATATTTTGCTAGTCCTCGAGCAAAACTAATCTAAAAATAAAATAAAATCCTAACTCATTTTCGCAGGAATCGCGACTACATTTAGCATATGTAATAAGCCTTTAAACCCCTAAGGGCCTTAGCGGACGAGTTATAGTCTCGTGAGGGTTTACAAGAGGTTTACCCACAAAACCTGTAATCCAAATTTTAGCTACCTGTGAACGATTTAGGATAGACACTACACAAACTATTTAGTTGGCATACTAAATTCTGCGACTATAAGAATCATTATCCTGTATGAATCTAATTATTGTACATGAGTTTGCACTCAGCGTACTAAAATTCATATAAAAATGCAACTCTACTCAAATAATCATTGAACATTCATATTGATCAAAATCATTAAATTCAAACACATGGATAGATTAGAAGATGAAACTAGAAATAATGAATGGTGCATATGTTAACTAAGGTGAACGGTGTTTCCCATATCTGTCTGAAGGTCGGTACCAGGATGAATCCTATTTTTATTACTATTATTGATATACATAGTATATATTTTTTTTTCTTTTTTTTTTATTACTACATGGTAGTTCCCATGGATCCTGCATTCCACGCTTGCTTAGGCGACGGAGACAGGGGAACACACGCATAATGCTAACACAACATCATTTTATTTTTTTTTAAGTAACAACTCTACTTCATCCTGGCGGCGATAATAATTTGATACTGGGCCCCACCAAATCACTTAGAGAAACACAAAATTGCAAAAATTAAAATAGAAAGTGATATGATTCTGATGATTCCGAGAAATGCTTGTTCAATGATTATCATGTTATTTCTAACACCTGAGTGCATTCAGATATGAATAGACCATTTAGCTGGGCACACCAATTCCTATAGATAAGATTTATGTTTCCGTCTACCTAGAATGGTTAATGTCATCCTGAATAATTCACATGTTTCTAAATTTCGAAGTTTCTTTATTGGCATCAATTTTCGGAAACTCTACCCCCAAACCTAAATTTAACATTGTCCTCAATGTTTCAAATTGTGCAACCTAGAATGGTATGCAATAAATATAATTAAGAGAAACAAATGTAAATTAAAGAGAAGAGATTGGAACGTCTCACCTGATTGACGCAAGGAAAGCAGTACTCTCTGTCACACACATCAAACGATAGTAATAACAAAGAACACCAAAAATAAAAACAAACAAAAATAATAAAAAATAATAAAAAAATAAAATAAAAATCTACCTACTGGATATGTACAGATAGAATCCTCATACACTAATAACCTGAAAATTTGGGGATCAACCCAAAATACATAATATACAATTGACAGTTTCACAATTATATCATGGCAACACGGTGACACTGAAACTATCAAAGAGAAGTGATTGCCCCCAAACCTAGTTTTCACGACACTCGGAAGTTCGTAAAGAACATAATATGGGAATAAAATAGGGATTGGGGAAATATCAATCGGTTTGTGCACGATGTCAGGAACAGGCAAGTCCTCTGGATATTTGGATGCAAAGTGATCCAACAAAACTTGAGAAGCACACAATTCTAACCCTAAATTAGGCAACTTTTGGAAGTCTAGGGGTCTAGAAACAACCTCTAAGTCGGGTGAATGATCTTGTGAGATAGATTCATCTATAGAATTAGGCAAATCATCTACACAATCATCCACGGGGTCATCTATATGTTCTGTTTGGAACTGAGAGTCACTACAAGATTGATCATCATCATCAGCATATAATCTCTGGATTTCCCAGACTCTCAATCTTTGTTCCAAACTAGGCGGTGTGTGTTTATAATACTTCTCATATATCATTAGAGGATCATCGTCACCTACCTCATTCGAAAAATCAACCTTATGGTATTGGGCTCGATACTTAACACCTATGACTGAACGATGTTGATGCCAAGTTCCATACATGAGACGATTATAAGCACAAATTTCCTTATATCTTGGCCCATACATTAATTCCCCCATGTCATCCCAGATGACGTCTTCTGAGAAGAATTCATCATCCTTGAAAGAATACCTGAAATAAAATTCTAAAACAAAAACAAGTAAAAAGGAAAAAAGAAATCCTAAAATAAAATAAAAATATTGTACAAAATAAAAAATAAATTAAATAAAAACCTAAACTACGATTAGAAAATCAAAAATACTAATTACAATATTCCACAACTACTCCCCGACAGCGGCGCCAAAAATTGATGTGATTTGGAATTACCCTCTATAAATAACCGCAATCGCACGGCGTCTAACTAGTAGACAACGGCAAGTACGGGTCGGACCCACAGAGAGCGGGGAAATACTGCAATTAATATCTCTAATCAGCTAATCAAGGATAATATTTTTGGATTTTTATATTAATGAATAAAAGACTAAAACAAACTAAACTAATAAACTAACTCAAACGGGAGAGTCGGTAACCAGGGTTTTTCAGTATCCACCACTATTTATATTTAATTACTGAAATGAAACATAACTCATGAATATTCATTTATTGTTCGTTCTATCGACATCACCTATTATACGTATTAGAGTCGCAAATATCACTGGGACGCCCTAAGCATGGCGCATCAAAAGCCCTAGTCTGAAGCATATACCATCTAATTGCGTTAGCGAGAAAATAATACGAAGCTAATTGTAGGTTAACAAATAATATCCGGCTCTAAAAATCATACCCCATCTAAAGATTTAACCAAAGCATGGAATATCTAAAAAGTAGACAAACATATTTATTATCCTATTGATTCTTCGCATAGGTTACTGTATTGTACAAAACCGGTGAAAGGACAACTAATTTGGATTTAAATCAATAAACAAAATCATGGAATTAATCTATTCAAATCATAATGGTCTATTACTTAATAATTCGATTTAATTAGTCTTGTACTAAAAGTGGTTTCAACATAGAACCCTAGTTACAAATTAATTAGCTAGACATGGAGATGGATTTCTTAAAACCCATAAAAATAATTAAAAAGAAAAGTAGAGATAATTAAACCCAAAAATATGAATTGTACAGCAGAATTTTCCTCAACAGCAGCTATCTTCTTCTTTTTCTGACGCAGCCATTTGGTCTTGTCTTTTTTCGTCTCCTGTCTACTGTCTCCTCTTGAGAACTCACGAAAAACGACTTCTCGCCTCCAAAACCCCCCCAAAAGAAACCTAAAAGAACGTTGACCTCAGAAAAGAAGCTCATGTCCCCTTTTATACTTTCCTTTCATAAACCTAGCCTAGCCTATCAACTGCCCACGTTCACCTTGCATTAGCCAACACCTCACCAAACAATAGGCCTATTCTAGTTGTACCAGTATCATTAGCCTTCTACCACTCTCTTCAAGTCAACATCATCTCTCTCTTCTTTCTTCACGTGAAGAAAAACTCTACCCAACAACTCCACCAAAGAGTCGGTCTACCAATCAATTCTTCCTTGTCTCTTCTTACTCTCATAGCCTACGCCCTAGCTTTTCATGTTGCCTGAAAACGTCCCCCTCTCACTGCATCTTTCTTTTACTTTGTACCACACTCTTAACCGTACTTCTTTTATCACGTGAAGCTTAATAAGCCTAGCCTTTAGCTCCTACACCTCCATCACATCCCTCACTTTCACACCTAAAAGCAACCAAAAGAAGCTAGCCCATCATCACCTCTCTAGCCTATACCGTCCTCCATTCAAGTACACTTCTTCCTTGTCTCCTCTCCCATCACATTCAAAGCAACTTTCACCTGATGCAACATTGGCTTTCTTCATACGCCAACTCCACCTAGATGTGCATACAGCGACCTCTCTGTCAGCTCTTTTAGTCTTCACTGCTCCTGTAGCCAACGCTCTATTTTTGCCGTGAGCATCGTTCGGTTGCATTTCATCGTAAACACCAATTAATACTTGTTTTAACCATGTTTAACTTATAGTTTTAGATTTTATGTGAACCACCTAATAAAATAATAAAATGATAAATTAATATAATAACGATGACTAGAAAATATAAATAAAGTGGTAAAGTATATAAATTAAGAGCTTATCAGTATGATGATGTTAGTTGTGAGAGAATAAATTCTGAGGTACGCGTGTCCAAAAACTATTGTTGAAGTAACGAACTACGATGAGACGAGAAACACTGGAACAAAGTCTTTTGAAGCATTAAATTGATAGCTGTAAACACACAAAATTTGAAACTGACAACATTAATGCATGACCGACACGTTGGTTGCGGGAAAGTAAGACACACTACTCAAAACAGACAGCATTAACTACTCGACTGACAACAGGTTGCGGAAAAGTATGGCTCAATAAAGAGTAATAATGAGTATTGATGCATGACTGACACGTGTCGCTTTTACAAGCTGCGGAACAAAAAGAACTAAAGCATGACGTTTCACTTTAAAGGATACGTGTCCAACATGCCATGATTCGATTAAAACCGAAACATTCATCCCAATCTATAAATATTAATTTAAATACAAGACTTCAGAAGAGCTGCGGGATAATCAGTGACAAGTCACGAGAAACAAGCAGTACGCATATTAAGACTTGCGGGAGAAACGATCAAGCCTTGCTGAAATCACAAATAAACTTTGCGGGACTACATATCGCACCAAGAATGTATAAGAATAAATAGGTGGAAAGGTAGATTGGTGGGACCTGTCAAATTGGCTATAAATACCAAGCTCATAAACTGGAAAAAGGGTTGGAAAAAGGAGGAAGAAAAATAAGCTAAAGAGGTTAAAGTGATAACAAAGAGTATAGGTATGAACTTATGTAAATCTGTAAGTTCATTTTTATTATGATTAAGTTCATGATATTATAACATATCAGTTATTTGATGTATCTTATGGTAATGTAAGCATATCTATTATTTGATGTATCTTATGGTAATGTAAGCATATCTATTATTTGATGTATCTTATGGTAACGTAAAATAAAATGTATACAAATCTTTTCCCGTGGACAGTTTGACTGTTGAACCATGTAAATGTTTGAGTCAATTTATTTTAAGTTATTTGTTTAATTCTCATTGTTTAAATGATCATGAGAGTTGATTTCATGATAAGATATCATACAAAACTATGATTTAAATACTTTTGGTTGTGATCCAAGATGCTAGATTTTTGGTAATCACAATTTGGCGCTAGAAACAGGGAAGTAGTAAAGAATTTATTCTACCTGTCAGAATTTTTGTTGGGAAAATTTTGAATCTTGTTTTGTTTAAAAATTCTTCCCTTTAAAATACAATGATTAAGTTTCATACTTTTACTCAATAAATCAGTTAATGAGTATATAAATTTGGTCGTTATGGTATATCATTTATTTTTATTGTCTTATACTCTCCACAAATATAAAATTATCAAGGATTTTCTTCAAGCTTGGTATTAATTTGTTTCCATGTCAACTTATAAAACTTTTACTAAATTACAAAGTCATCTGTTTTGAGTGTGATATGTTAAAGCTAATTATACTATTATCTTCCAATCAAATGGTACTGCAAATTTATTGAGAATGATAAAATCTTGTGAAACACATAATTTATTATCTGAGCTCTTATAGAATACTGGTAAAGAAATCCCTACAGCAACACAAGACAAAGCTTAGAAGAAATTACAACATCTCAAAAGGATTCACAAAAATGAGGACAGTGTCACATAGAAACATCCAATATCAAGATGCCAATTCAAGAAATCAAGGAAGTAATGCAATAGAGGCTCCTCAACAAAGGGAAATGCTGAGAGAGTCACAAGAGCAACCACCCATTAATGATCATATAAACAATTCTGAAGATCACTCAAATAGTCGGTCATGTGAAGAAAATTCTCAAAATAGTATTGATCACATTCAACAATTAATGGAAGAAATGGACAAGATGCGCAAGGTACAACAGACTTGTACGGAACAAATTGCACTTTTAACCAGAGAAAACCAAATACTCAGAGAAAAGGCCCAGTATGGTACGCAACCATTTACAACAAGAACACGGGGGCAAGAAGTAAGCTCCAGTGGACTCACAGGAAGGAAAGTGAGATCCAATAACGATCAAACAATAATGGTAGTAGAACCCACACGCCAGCGGAATGAACCAGATAAATTAAATTTAGATGGTTCAAGATTGCAAAATGACAGGTGGCAAAAATGATATGAGGATATGGAGCAAATGCTGGAAGAAATAAAGAATTTGAAAAATAAAGAAGGTGGACGATTAGAAGAAGTGTTAAAAGAAGCTAGACGAACGCCATTGGCGCCGCATTTGGCATATGCTCAATACCGCATGAGTGTAGTACTCCTATTTTTGAATGTTATGATGGAACAAAAGACCCAACAACCCATATGAAGTATTATAATCGCATCATGACACGTTGGGATCAAGATGATGTAGTTATCTGTCGGTTTTTTCCCTCGAGTTTGAAAGGTATAGCTTTGGCGTGGTATGACAATTTACCAGAAGGGACGGTATATTCTTACACGCAGTTGACCCGCAAGTTCTTAGAAGCATACATGTACAACAAGCCCGCAGATGCGGTGATGGATAAGCTATACTCACTTGTCTCAACGACAGAGGAAACCATCCGTGATTATACAGATCGATGGCAGACTATCTGTCAAACAATTGGGGATGTAACTCCAGAAGTCGCTATCAATAGTTACAAATGGGGAATAGCCAATCGAGAAAGCCAACTCTTTATTGATATCCATAATATCAATCCAAAAAGTAAAGGAGATCTCAGAGATATTATTAAAAAGTGTGCAAGATTACAAGATATTCAGAGGCACATCCGAGAACAATATCTCAGCAACAAGGAAGTGCAAAAAGAGCCAATTCTATAGAGCCGTCATCCGGATCTGGGAAGAGGTTCGCGGGAAAGAATCCAAACATTGAATCAAAGCGAGCCAAGATTGAGGAAAGAAGAGAGTTTGTCCAGCAATTTGAGGAGCAAATTTTCACTAAACTTAACACTCCTTATTCAGAAATTTTAAATGTAACAAAGAATAGACAAGATTTTCAATGGTCACAGTCAAAAGAGCGACAACCCGAACATACAAAGAATTCCAAGGATTATTGTGAATATCATTGATATCGTGGTCATTCCACAAACCGATGCAGGAACCTAATAATGCAAGTACAAAGGATGATTGATGCAGGGGAGTTAAAAGAATTTATTCAACTTCCTGACTCCACACCAAGGTTTAATAAAGGAAAAGTTGTTAATATTCCTCAGAATAATCAAACTATTAACATGATTTCATGTTCTGAATCGGATCAGACGTCCATGAGTGCGGTTAGTGACAAAAAATTACATAAAAGGGTTTACAGTCACGAAGTATTCAAGGTTGCGGAAAGAGTTTCCGAAGTTTAGGAAGAATGGATGGCATCCCCATTAATTTTTCTGCAGACGAAGTGGACCAAGAGATTGAAATGCACAATGATCCGTTGGTACTCACACTGCCAGTATCTGGATGGAATATAAAGAAGATTCTTATGGATGGGGGCAGCTCTCTTAATGTTTTGTTTTATGATACCTTTCAGAAGATGGGGTTAAAAGATGATCAGCTAGTGCCATCATGCTACACAATTTATGGGTTTAACGGATTAGCTTCAAAACCGAAAGGGGAAATCTTGCTTGATGTTGCAGCTGGATCAATAAGTATTATGACTAAGTTCAGTATGGTGGAGGCTCCATCTCCGTACAACGCCATCATTGGTAGACACTGGATCCATCAACTGAAAGGAATAACATCAACGTATCACCAATACTTGCGGTTTCCAATACCGCAAGAGGAAATGGAGATAAAAGGAGATCAAAATGAAGCAAAATCTTGTATTTTAGCATAAGTCCGCATGAATAAAGAACGACAATAGCAGCAAAAAAATAAGAAAAAAGAGTGCAAGATGAAGGATAAAGAAGAAGCCTTGAACCAATATATGATTAAGACTGCGGGAAATAAAGCAATAAATGAAGCAAATGAATGTAGTACAATAAAGGAAAGCACGCCAAAAATTGATGAAGGTAATCTTCCAGCATAGCAATCAAAGGGGGCTCCCACACTTTTAGGAGCTCCCAAACCCACTTTTACATCAATCGAAGAAACTAAAAATATCAATATTGGAACAGAAGAATTTCCCAAGATGATAAAAATTGGAACGTTGATGGAAACAGAAAGGGAGTATAATTTGGTTATGCTGCTAAAAGATTTTGTTGACATTTTTGCATGGAAGATGGAGGACATGCCGGGCATCGATCGAAATATTGTACGATATGAATTACGTATATGTCCGGAAGCTACACCTTTTCGTCAACGCATACGTAAAGTTGCACCTGAACATAATTTGCCATTTGAAAGAGAGTTTAAAAAGCTTATGGATGCAGGAGTCATTCGAGAGGTGTGGTATCCAACTTGGATTTCAAACATGGTGATAGTACCCAAAAAGAATGGCGGAGTAAGAATTTGTATAGACTTCACCAATTTAAACAAGGCATGTCTGAAAGATAGTTATCCGCTTCCCAGTATTGATCAGTTGGTGGACGTTGTTGAAGGTCATGAGGCTTTATCATTTATGGATGGACAATCAGGGTACAATCAGATTGCTTTAGCTGAAGAAGATCAAGAACACACTGCGTTCTTCACTCCGCACGGATTATATTGTTATACCAGAATACTATTTGGGCTGAGAAATGCAGGAGCAACTTATCAACGGCTCGTTGATGCATTTTTTAAACCATGGATAGGACGCACACTCGAAGTTTATGTAGATGACATGCTGATAAAAAGTAAATTTTCAAAGGATCATTTACAAGATTTGAAAGAGATATTTGAAGCCTTGCGGAAATACAGAATGAAAGTTAATCCCGATAAATGCATTTTTGGGGTTACGTCAGGGAAATTTTTGGGGTACTTGGTCACCAAAAGAGGAATTGAAGTTGATCGGGCAAAGGTTCAGGCCATTGTTGATATGCCATCTCCGAGGAATGTTAAAGAAGTACAGAAATTAAATGGTTGTTTGGCCGCACTCGGAAGATTTATTGCTAGATCATCGGAAAAATGTAAGCCCTTCTTTGATGCATTGAAAAAAAAGAATAAATTTGAATGGAATGAGGTTTGTGAGCAAGCTTTTTCAAGCATTAAAGTTTATCTTGCCACATTACCTGCATTACAAAAACCAGAACCTGAAGAGGTGCTTGCCTTGTACATAGCCGCAACGGAAGATGTTGTAAGCGCGGTATTGGTGCGAACAAATGAAAAGGTAGAAAAACCCGTATATTACATCAGTAAAACTTTCAACCTCATAGAAAGAAATTACACAAAAATCGAATAGTTAATTTTAGCACTGGTTTTTGCTAACCAGAAATTACGCACATATGTTTTGACACACTACGTGCGAGTACCAAGTAAAGCCCGTTGGAGTCTATACTGAAGAATGTGGGAAAAGTGGGAAGAATAGCAAAATGGAACGCACAACTCGAACAGTTCCACATATTATTTGAGCTACAAACTACGTAAAAGTCGCAAGTCCTGGATGATTTCCTTGTGGATTTTCCTTTAAATGTTGATTTTGAATTTCAAGGGTTGCCCGGATTCGAAGAGGATGATCCTCAAGATATCCTAAGCTCCATAAATTCCCGAAGATGGGAAGTATTTGTTGATGGGGACATGAACAAAGAAGGTGCTGGAATTGGAATTGTAATCACGACTCGTACAGGGGATCGAATGATACATTCATTCCGACTAGAGTTCGATGAACATACAAATAATATAGTGGAGTATGAGGCTGTGGTTCATGCCCTTAGGCTCATCATTGAATTGGGGATAAGCGATGTCCGGCTCACAAGTGATTCACAATTAATAATTCGACAGGTTGAGTTAAAATATCAAGCACTTGATGAAGACCTGGTAGAATACAAAAATCTTGTGCAAAATTTGGCGCTTCAGGTTCCAAATATAACCTTTCGGCATTTGTCCGGAGATAAGAATCGCCATGCTGATGCATTAGCATTTATTTATTCAATGATAATGGATCAGAATACATCATCAATAAAAATTGGGCGTATTTATGAACCATCAATCAAGGTGTGGGCAATTAAAAATGTTGAAGAAGAAGTGGAAGAAGATATCGAAGATGCAGCTATACAAGATAATGCAAGTTTCCCACAAAAACAGAAAATAATTTAACCAGATAGGATTGGAGAATTTCAATACATCAATATTTGCAAAATGGGGTATTACCCGCAAGCACTAAAAAGGCAAGAAAAGTGCAATCAAAGTCTGTGAATTATCAGTGTGGGATAAAATCATGTACCGCAAATCCTTTTTAGGGCCTTTACTTTGATGTTTATCACGAGAGCAAGGGGAACAGATTCTCAAAGAAATACATTATGGAGATGCAGGAAATCATAGTGGAAGACGATCATTGGCTTTAAAAGCAAAAACGGAAGGATATTATTGGCCATTTATGCATAAAGGCGCAGAAAACATGGTAAAAAGATGTGAAGAATGTCAGCTTTATGCGAAAAGAATAAAGGCTCCTGCAACAGAATTAAATTCTGTAATCAGCCCCTGGCCATTTGCAAAATGGGGTATAGACACTGTTGGACCATTAGTGGAAGGTACTCAAAAAAGAAAATACTTGATTGTGGCTACAGACTATTTCACTAAATGGGTTGAAGCCAAAGCTCTTGCATACATTAGAGACACTGATGTTTTTAAATTCCTATTTGAGAATATAATCTGTAGATTTAGAATTCCAGTAGCCATAGTCTCGGATAATGGACAACAATTACAAGGGAAAAATATAGATATGCTTTTCGAAGCATTTAACATTCAAAAGAATAAGTCTACTCCACTCTATCCGCAAAGTAATGGGCAAGCAGAAGCAACAAATAAAACAATTGCTGTGAATTTGAAGAAAACTCTTGATGGCCATCATAAACGGTGGTGTGAACAGCTTCATAATACATTATGGGCATACCGCACAACAAGAAGGTAATCCACTGGAGAATCACCAATTCTTCTTACTTACGGAACAGAAGCAGTTATTCCAACGGAAGTCATTCTACCCACTACAAGAACAGAAGCATGGGAGAAAAATTAAAATTCAGATTTAATGCTTGAAAAGTTGGATGACTTAGAAGAAAGAAGAGAAGTTACACTTCATAAAATGGAAAATTATCAAAGAAGATTGGCAAGGGAATACAGTAAAAAAGTAAAGTTGCGGAAGTTTGTGGAAGGACAGTATGTCCTGCGGCAGATCCCGGAATACCAAAGAGACAAACAAGGAGGAAAATTTGCACTTACATGGGGAGGACCTTATATTATACAAGGAATTGCCGGACAAGGATCATATCATTTGCGGAATATGGATGGAGGAATTTTACAACATCCGTGGAATGCGCAATATCTTAAACC
This sequence comes from Papaver californicum, assembly GCA_023531435.1. Taxonomy (NCBI): domain Eukaryota; kingdom Viridiplantae; phylum Streptophyta; class Magnoliopsida; order Ranunculales; family Papaveraceae; genus Papaver; species Papaver californicum. Next base: position 2,989,704 of record JAJJMC010022403.1, read on the forward strand.
ATATTATCCTTAGTCAATAACGCAATTAGGCAACAGTTTGCGCTCATAATATGTAAAGCATATCAAATGTAGTCTCTCTAGAAGATCCAAGTAAATGTTTCTGATTATAGAATTTTTTGTTATAGAGATACCTAACATGACATTGATTATTGTACCAGGTACTCTCCACTTCAGAAAGTATTCACAATCAGCAATGCATTTTTACAACAATTTGGTTTCATATAAGGTAAAGCTACAAATGCAACCTCTCTAAGAAAATCCTTGTGAATGTCTATGAGTGTGTGACTATTGGATCTTTCGCCAACATGGGTGCCTAACGTGATATTAATTGTTGTATCTTTCTCCATTTTAGGAGACCTTCGGGACCGCATCCTAATTTCCTCCTGGCCCAAGAGAAGTTAGACATGTGTTACACCCACAATATAACTCAAGGTACAAAATTTCCTTGCGGTTAAATAAATCACACTCGTACATGAATCAACAATTAATATATATTCAAAATCTGTTTTGCAGGGATAAAATCACAAGGAAAAGTGAAAACGCAACTACAATCTAAAGATAAAGAAGAACGAAACAATAGTAAAGAAAGCTAAGGTGCGGGAAGAACGCCTTCAAAAGGAGGATTGTCTGGGACATTTCTGCGTTTATAAACTTTTGTAAATCCATCAGCTTGTACTTGGTCAAGGGTGTTATTGACCGCTTGAGCAATTTTAGCTTTAGCTTCGATTCTTAACCATTTGATATAAGTTTTTCTATTTTCAATCTCCACTTTGAATTGATTTACTTCAGTTTCGCAAGCTTGGACTCTTGACTTCCAAAATGTTATCTTTCCTCTCTCAGTAGATAAATCCCGAATAAGGCTCTCATTCTTTGAAGCTTCATGCTTTGGATTATCTTCAGCACTTTTAACCTTAGAAGATAAAAGCTCAACTTGAGCAAGCGCTTCGCTGACCTTCGTAGAAGCAAGCTCTAGTTGGGTCTGTGCTTCGTTAGCTTTGATTGAGGCTAGCTTCAACTGCTTATTAAGTTCTTCTATTCTAGCATTTGCCTCAATGAGCTCTCCTTCAGCTTTATCAGCTCTAACGGTTGCATCCTTAATTTTTTCTTCGCATCCTTAATTTTTTCTTCAAAACCTGAAACAAAAATAACGGATTAATCAATGCAGGAATAATATTGAATTTTAAGCTTGTGGTAAAATGGGATACCTCTTGCGAGGGATTCAAACTCTACTAATTCACGACCCATTGCATATTTTGTAATATCAAGAAAATCGTATTCTCCCGAAAGTTTGTTGTAATTGGTCTTGAGTTGTTCAATATGTTGTTGACATTGAGTTAACTCTGCTTCATTATCTCGCAAACGGTTCAATTTGGATGTGCATCTTACCATTTCTTTGTGTAGTCGGAGAATGTCACTGTCGCGGTGAAGAAAAGAATCAGATAACTTACGAATCATAACCTGAGCATCCGTAAGAGCTTTTCCTTTAGCATAAGCCTCAGAAGCTGAGTTGTCTCTGTCTTCAATGAGATGAGCTATATGCGAAGAAAGTTGTGAATGGTGATATGATCCGGAAAGGAAAAATCCCGCAAGGATATTTTTCCGCTCCACACAAAGCTTGCGGTTCTCTTCTTCCAGTTTGTCAGATTTTGCCCGTGCCTGAGAAACGCAATTTTTGGTCCACAATAAAGTAGCATCAAACTCTATTTTCCTGCGACCCTTCTCTACGAATAAAAGTCGATGTCGAGATTCTAACTCATTATACTTCCGTATGAACGACTCATGACTATCAACAAGATCATTAAACTTTGTCTCGACTTCAACATTCTCATTATTAACTCTTATAACATGATCTTTCAATTGCGTAATTCTACGCTGCATCCTAGTTACAATATCTGAATCCCCCGCTGATCCCATAAAGTAATTCAGAAAACAAGTGAAATAAAATAAGGAAAAAGTAATTAAAAGAAAGAATAAAACCTTGGTTCTGAAGATTAAGCACTTGTTGACGGAGCACGTCATTTTCCCGTTTCAAATCCAAAGCGTCAGTTTCTACGACCCTAAGTCGGGACTTCATCATGGTAGACCGTGCTTTGTAGAATTGATACGCGATATGTGCCGCACTTTAACCTCGTCCAATCTGCAGAGTTAATATTATGATTAGAGTTAAAATAAGAAGAAATCAAAAGGGAGAAAAGTAATTAAAATACCTATAGAAGAGCTTGTTGCGGAAAAGAATACACTTGTCCGTCCGCAAGTGCGAGATTTTCCGTGAGAGAAGAAGGTTCAGTGATGCGGAATAAGGGATCAACAACTTTACATTGATCTTTCAACCAGGCATCTCTAACTGCTTCATATGGCGCAGCCTTCATAGACTTACGCAACCGGGAGACCGAAGAACTATCTGATTTCACCGGTAGAGAATTGCATGGAACAGACAAAAGGTTCTTTGACATGAACCATTGAAAAGTTTCTTCTTCTTTTTCCAAAAGATTGGAGGTCTCTGCAACATCCCTTCCTCTGCTTGGTTGCGGAAACTCCCTGTTTGGCTGAACTGCATCAGCAGCAGCCGTGCTCGAAGCATTAACTCTGACAGGATTAGCTTCTGCTATAGTATATGAAGGCACATCACTCGTTGTACTAGTAATTGCTGGCTCATCTACTCCTGCATCATGAGCTTGCGGGACCCCTTATGTTAAAGTAATTATGGGATCGTCTTGAGGGTTGCGATCCTCTTCATTAGTCGAATCATCTTCATCAGAAGCGGCTTCAAGCGGCTCATCAACAGTCAGAGGGGAGAACTGAAGGTAGAAGGAAGGATCAGGAGCGACAGTTTGGTGCGAAAGATCGATGGCAACATTTGAAATCTTTTTGCAGACTCAAAATTTGTTAATCGGAGAGGAATATTTTGCTCTTCTTGTCTCTCTGCGGCTGAGCTTCCTTCACCTCTTAAGATTGGATGATGAAGGGGAGAATCTTGAATTTCTCCCTCTTCCCTATCTGGAAGCACGAGGAACACTCTTCGCTTTCTTCTGACCCTATAAATGCACCGCAACAATTCATTAAATGAAATTCTTAAGAAATATAAGAAGTCATCGAATTAAAATAATACCTTTTCTGCAAGTAGTGCGGCCTTGCATTTTACCCCCGCATCATCTTGGGTGCCTTCATCAACCAGCGGCTCAGTTTCCGGCTCAACCTGCGACTATAAAAAGAAGAGGAAAATTTAATTATCAGATGGAAACTTTAACCATTGAGCAATACACAAAGCACAAAAGGACAGAGAGAAACTCTACGTACCTCAATGACAAGTGGAAATTTGAAATCAGCAAATTTTAACCGCTAAGGGCAATAACCGTTGAAGCGAGTAAGAAGACTGTAAACTATGTTATCGGGAACGAACCCGAAGACCCATGGGCCCTCAATGATGAGTGGGGTGCGGTACCATTTGTAATCGTGATCCTCCCGAATTTTTTCCTTGAGAGGGTGCGTTGTTCTCGGAATATACTTCATCTTGGCGTTGTCAATTTCGCTAGTAGACGGAATCCCTCACCAGCTTTGCGGTTCGGGCCAACGCTCCATCTTTTGAAAAATTTTGTGGCAATATTATCCGCATAAGTATCATGAAAGTTTTTCACTGTATAATATTTGCGTTCTGAAGGGTCTGGAACGTAGCAGGTAAAGTTGGTCTTTCCTTGGCTACGCATGCTACATTCATCTAATATGCGCTACCAATTACCGTTGTATTGAGTGACGGACCGCACCAAGCCTTGATGGGATTGATTGCGGCTGGCAAGAACTTCGAATTGAAAGGGGTTTTCGCTTTGGTATAAGGGAAGCTGTAGACCCGCATCTAAAGCTCCTGCAGGGATTAATAGTCTGTTGTTGGAGTAGTCAAAACCTTCCATCATCTCCAAGGTAATTTCATCTTCTTTGCAGTCATAAAAGGAAATTTTGAATTGGCGAGACCATGAACCCTTTTAAAAGAGATTCACGGATTCAAAGCCACAACTTTCATGAGCACGTTTATCCTTGGGAGCAGGATTGTTGACCGTAGCACAGACACTTGCGGGCCTTTTAGATTCCGAAGGATGACTCCTTTATACATGGTAACGAGATGAATTCCTAACTAAAGGCTGATCATCCTCATGAGAAGCGTTACCGGTAGCTTTACCTTTTCCAGCCATGATAAATTTTTATCTACACAGGGAAGCCAGAAAAAATAAGCTTATTAAGATCAAAAGCAAGAACAATGCAGAAAAGATGTAACAAGATGATCAATACATCAAAATACAAATCAGCTAATCATTCTCTGATCAGGAGAAAGAAGAGATTATGATAAAATAACCAATCATCAAAAAGAGAAAGCAACGACATCAGAATCATCATACATTTAAAAGAATAATAAACAAATAGGAACGTTATTAATATCATCTACAATGATTAGGATACATGTACAGAGATTGATAAACAAGCAAATACGAAAAAGAAAAGAGCAAAAGAGTTAAACACAGTGAAGTAAAAGATAGAAGAAAAATCTGATTGATTGAAAAGATAAGAACTTGATCCCAATGCAAGAATCCTAGATCACAAGAGATTGAGATAATGAAAAGGCGCAGAAGAATTTTTTAAAAGCTCAAAGAAATAAAAAGCACTGCACTTTATAAAGAAGAAGAAGACAAGAGGTGTAAAGAATGGAATGAAGGAAATAATTGATATTAAAAAGGAGAAAACTGAAATTGACGAACCGTCGAAAACTGAAAAGAAATAAACTTTTCAGAGATGTGATTTCTTCGAAAAACACCAACTGACAAAAACGTACAAAGAGAAAAAAGCGCATAAAAGTGTAACGTGGGAAAGGAAGTTATGGCAGGCGTGCGAATTGAAAAGGTAATTATTATTTTTCCTTTTTTCAAAATTTTTACCAACTGTCAATTCCCAAAAAAAAAAAGATAAAGGGGGGAAATTGTGAGAGAATAAATTCTGAGGTACGCGTGTCCAAAAAACTATTGGAGAAATAACGAACTACGATGAGACGAGAAACACTGAAACAAAGCCTTTTAAAGCATTAAATTGATAGCTATAAACACACAAAATTTGAAACTGACAACATTAATGCATGACCGACACGTTGGTTGCGGGAAAGTAAGGCACACTACTCAAAACAGAGAGCATTAACTACTCGACTGACAACAGGTTGCGGAAAAGTATGGATCAATAAAGAGTAATAATGAGTATTGATGCATGAGTGACACGTGTCGCTTTTACAAGCTGTGGAACAAAAAGAACTAAAGCATGACGTTTCACTTTAAAGGGATACGTGACCAACATGCCATGATTCAATTAAAACCGAAACATTCATCCCAATCCAGAAATATTAATTTAAATACAAGACTTCAGAAGAGTTACGGGATAATCAATGAGAAATCATGAGAAACAAGCAGTACGCATACTAAGACTTGCGGGAGAAACGATCAAGCCTTGCGGAAATCACAAATAAACTTTGCGGGACTACATATCGCACCAAGAATGGATAAGAATAAATATGTGGAAAGGTAGATTGGTGGGACCTTTCAATTTGGCTATAAATACCAAGCTCATAAACTGGAAAAGGGGTTGGAAAAAGGAGGAAGAAAAATAAGCTAAAGAGGTTAAAGTGATAACAAAGAGTATAGGTATGAACTTATGTAAATCTGTAAGTTCATTTTTATTATGATTAAGTTCATGATATTATAACATATCAGTTATTTAATATATCTTATGGTAATGTAAGCATATCTATTATTTGATGTATCTTATGGTAATGTAAGCATATCTATTATTTGATGTATCTTATGGTAACATAAAATAAAATGTATACAAATCTTTTCCCGTGGATGTAGACAGTTTGACTGTTGAACGATGTAAATGTTTGAGTCAATTTATTTTAAGTTATTTGTTTAATTCTCATTGTTTAAATGATCATGAGAGTTGATTTCATGATAAGATATCATACAAAACTATGATTTAAATACTTTTGGTTGTGATCCAAGATGCTAGATTTTTGGTAATCACATTAGTGGTGAAGATGAAATTGTTTTATAGTTGTAGTTGGTAGTGTTGTGGAGATGCCACTCAAGATGATCGACAGAGAAGATGGAAACTTCGAGTATGAATCAGTGAGAATAATGGTGGAAGAGATGTTGAAGAACTCGATTTGGAGATTTAACTGTTAGTAATGGCAGTTAGGCTGTGGTGCAGTTGATAATGACAGAAATTGAGAGAATAAGAGTTTGTTGTGGCTCGAGTTTGTTTTGGTAATAATGTCCGAGAAGAATAAGGAGAGGATGATCATGACAGTTGAGAGTGGGTTAATGGTGCTGGTGATGGTAGTTTTGTTGGATTTGATTGATGAGAATAACTTCCAAGATGATGGGTACATCGAGATGAAGAAGAAAGATGGAGCTCGAGTTATTGATGGTAGCTACAGTTGGAAGGAACTCGATCTGTGATGTTGAGCTTGGTAGTTAGAATTGGTGTTAATAGAAGGTTGTAGTTGAGTCGAGATCAAGAACAAGGGAACACAGAAAAGATATGGAATCAATAGTAATGACAACCTGATTAGCTTGGGGGTTTGGCTGAGATGTTGTTGGTTATGGATCGAGTTGAAGTGAGAATTGATGGAGGTATTTTTATGGCAGTCGAAGAAAAGGATATTGATAGATCGAATAGTAGGGCAATGAAGGTATGGGTTTGATAAGAGTATGACGTGATAAACATGGAAACTCAGTTGAGAAGAAATAGGAAGCCTAGATTCTGTTGGCGAAGATAATATAGGAGCTAATTTGAAAACTCAGGAGAAAAATATTTGCTCGATGGGTCATAGATATCGAGAATACTTGGGAGCAAATGGAAAATCCATAAAGAAAATAAATAAATTCCCGATGGTCTGAGCCATCGAGAAAAGTTGAAGTATAATCACCAAGGAGAACAAGCCAATCCGAGTAAAAACTGAAGTTGGGATGGGCCTTTCTATCTGGTAGTGGCCCATTTGTTGAGTGGTGCTTATTTTATGACTTTGGTTCACGACTTTGGCTAGTTTTCCACTAGTTTGGATCTATTTCTACGGGGATTCGAGCATGGGAACATCTATTTTTGGGATACCTATTTAAGAGACAATTCACTTCTTTTTGGAGACATCTTTTATCACAAGTTTTACACACAAGAAGAGAATAGAAGGAGCTTTGGAGTTGGAGACTTTTCCACAACCTAGGGTTTGATTTTATTTTCTTCTTTATTATTTTCCATGGATTTTAAGAAATCCATTATGAGCTAATTTAATATCATTAGTTAGAGATGTAGTCCGAAGTCTAGAATATGATTATTAGTTAAAGCATTCATTCTTAGTAGTCATATTTTCTTTAACATCGCTTATGTTCTACTAATTATAGCGCCGTGTATGGTTGAATTATTTCTTGTTTAAGTTGTAAATTATATAATCATAAATTATATTTATAGCTAAACTAGGGTTTGATATCCGGAATTTTTGAAAGACCCTTGTTACTAGTAGCATATCATAATTTCTAACGACGAGATGTTGCCATGAGATTATATGTAGAAGCGTGACCTAGGTGCGCCGGATTGCTTAGAATAACCTCAACTCATAAATACCATTGCTTTCATTGGGTTAAACTTGAGTGGGTCTTGCGCCAAGTTATCTAGTGAAAAGGATTCAAAAGTGGCTCTTGCGGAGTAGACCTGCGATAAGATGCTTTAGGGTTATTGATATTGAGAAAAGTTGAATATTGAGTCTGATTTAGTTGATAACATGTTTGATGATAGAATATGAACTCTCTAACCAGTATTCTCATACATTGTTTACAATCTTAAATTGTTTTCTGTTATTATTTTAGTTTAAATTTATTTACAATCATCTTAAATCCCCCAGTTACAAAAGAAATCAAAAGTTTCTTAACAACCCATATCTCTCTGTGGATTGAACTTGTCTTATTACCTATACTTTTATTTATAGTTGTGAAGTGAAAAGACTTGAAGTAATTTTGCTTGGATGACAACCGACCACAATTCACAACTCCTCGTCGGAACGATCCTTACTAACTCTATAGTACTTGTTAGTATTAGTGGGAAATATCTTAATTAATTTGTGCGCAAACGACACACATCAGGTTTACAGGTATGTTGTAGAAACACATTATGAGACTTACTTATATAAGTATGGAAGTCAATTCGTTTCCTAATTACGGGAATAAGACAAGTCCCTAAAGTAAACTCATGAATCCAGGATATGAGCACATGGCCATTAACGTGTTAAGCTACAAACACACTATCCTCTGAAATCAACATATGTGGAGATTCCAGTTTTATCGCAATGAGGTACTTGGTCCAAGACTTGTTTCACCATAGAACCTCGATAAAGCTTTAAATTTCTTACACTAAGTGAAAGTTCAAATACAAAAGATACCTATCATTTATGTACTGATTTCTACGATGATGCTTATTCCCAACTTGCATGAACTACGTTGGCTTGATTCCAGTCAGAAATGTAGACAACTACTTGAGTGATGCACCCAGTCCGGTTTTGTAAGTTTTTATTTTATTTCATGTTTATTGGTTACATAAAATAGGGGGATATTGTTGGATAATTCAATATCATAGAAAATAAATATTTTGCGTATTTTATTTGTCGTTACCAAAAACGGTATGTGATTCAAATTTCAGTTTGAATACGAATAGACATGGTTCACATGGATGTCTATTGGAGATAAAAATGCATCTCCATTGAGTATGATGGTTCACATAAGACACAACCATTCCCATTAGACACCTATATGTCTGTTGGAAATGAAGAACCATCTCTAATGGGTGTGAATCCCCTATATAAGTAGTGATGATTTATTCTTGTTAATGATGAAGAACAAGTTATTTGTTTTGTCATAGGGATTCATTGTATCCTGAAGGAAATATTCAATTACCCAATTCTATTAGAGAATTGTATTCAGAGGGATCAAATATTTGACTAAAAGAATCTTAATCGAGCCTTGAAACCGAAAATACAACAATTCTCTTTTAGAGTGGAATTATTGTCATTATTTTTAATCTACTGTTTAGGAAAAAAATTCCAACATGGAAAATCCTCCTGACAAATAAAAAACAATATTGCACAAAAATTCCCCTCCGGTAATAACTTCATGATTCATGGAATGTGAGTTGCACATTGGGTAGGATGGATAGAATATGACCTATTTCGCCACCCTATCCGTGAAATGACGGGTAATAAAATTTTATATGTCATCCTAGCCACTTTTATAACAGATAAAATCATATCTAACCCATCAAATGACGGGATGGATAAGATGGATGACAAGTATAATCGTATCTGTTCACCCCGAAAAAAAATTAAAAAGAAAAAGAGAAGCCAAAAAATGATAGTGATAATGTTATGAGTTCTATATGGACCAGCAAAATACTTAAAGTTTATTGTCCATGCATGCTAAGATATGATAGCACCGGAAATTTATGCCCAGGCTTCAAATTTATGGTATCTACTACTGTAACAGTAAGATTATTAAATGCATGTGCGTATTAGTTGTAAGAAAATTGCTAAGTCAAAATTTTCTTGAATGAGTATATGTTTGTTTTATTTTTATTGGCAAAGCAAAATTATGAAATAAAACAAAACTTACCAGAGTTAAGCAGCAAAGTTACAACCTAAGGGGCCAAAGAAAGGTGGGAAGTACAGGCACCGAACAAACAATCTAAGGCAAGAAAACCTATGTTGGAGAAAAATGAACTTAAAATGTATTTTGGTCTTGGTGGGAATGGACCTTAGGACCTAGAAGTCACTAAGGGACACTAGCTCATTTTTTACTATTGTGAATGAAGAACCTTTAGTCCCACATTGGAGAGACTAGAGATGAGTCCTCTCTTTATTACCACAAAAAATGCAACTAAGGCAGGGCCCTTAGGGTTTAGAAGCTTTTGTGGTTGGGGGAGGACTAAGGAAATGGGCTAGTTGGAGAAAACATACTTTTCACACATGTGCGGTGCTTCGCACCGAAGCACGCACGCTTGCGGTTGCGACTTGCAAGCTTGCGTGCTTGCGAGCTTGCGTGCGCGGGTGCAAGAGTGACTGTGCTACTACTGCGGGAATGAGTATGCTTGCGGGTGCGGGGTAGCTTAGGCTGCGGGCAAACCAAGACTTACGTTTTTGAACATAAATTATTTCTTTAAATTTTGTTTTAAATGTGGGGGCGTATGGCCCAGCGAGAATAACTCTTGTCATAAAAGAAAATAAGTTTTGCTCGTTTTATTACCGTTTCAAATTAAATTTCGCACTTAAATTTTTGATTAAATACAAAATTTATTCTCATTCAATATTGTGAGGATTTCACTCTTCTTTTGGCTATAAAAGAAAAACGAGTTTTTCATTTCAACTCACTCCAGAGCAGGCTACTATCCCTAGCTCTTTTCCCCTCTTCTTGCTTTGTTTTGCGCAACTGTGTGTTTATTTCCCTTATATTATCTTTTTGTTAAGTTCTTGAGGGTGATTAGTATTGTGCTTATACTAATCATAACGGGCAGTTCTATCCTGGACACATCTCCTCTGTTGGGGTATAATATCTCTCATTATTGAGGAGTACCCGAGGACTATTGTGTTAAGGACAATTTGCTGAGCATGTGGCTCTGTCCTTGTGTGTGCATCAACATCAGAGTGTATATCATTTCAGTGATTTTCTAACTTTAAAATTTTTCTTTGTTTAGTGTTATTTCCATTGTTGCAGATCCAACAATCTTAAAACAAAACATATTTATTCTGTTTCAATGGCTAAAAGTGATGTAGACATACCACAAAAGTTCAATGACAAAGATTTCAAAAGATGGCAATCCAAGATGTTATTCTTTCTGAGTTTTCACATGCTTGATGAATTAGTTCTGAAATCCTTTGATGAGAGTTTAAATGATGAGGGAAATGAAAGAGAGTTAGAAAGTTGGAGTAGACAGAATTATATGGCTAAAAACCATATTATGAACTGTTTAGAAGATGCTCTTTATGATTTTTATAACGCAAAAGAAAACTTTTCTGCGTTTGACTTATGGGCTGCCTTAGAAGCAAAATATGAAGCGGAAACTGCTGGTAGTAAGAAGTTTTTAGTTGCCCGGTTCCTGGAATACAAAATGACAAATGACAAATCTGTGGTTGACCAATTTCTTGAACTTCAACGCATTATCTATGAAATTATTGCTGAAGGTATGGTCATAGATGAAACGTTTCAAGTGTCTGCGGTGATTGAGAAATTACCTTCTTCTTGGTCTGAATACAAACGAAGACTGAGACATAAAACTGGTGAAGTCAGTATGGTTGAATTGGGTAAGAAGATACAAGTGGAAGAATTGCTATGCTCCAAAGACAACAATGTATCTTCCGTAAGGGAAATGTCCAACAAGGCTCATGTGATTGAACACAATACTGAAAAGGGTGACCGCAGCAACTGCAAGCCTGGTCCGCACAAGAAAGGTACTTTTCCGGAACCCAATTCTGGCATTGGTAAAATTAAGGGTGCTTATTATGTTTGTAGAATTCCTGGCCATATGGCCATGTGTTGTAGAAAACGTAAGGATTTTAATAACAATAAAAACAATGCTAATTTGGTTGAAAGCAACAAGAACGAGTTTTCTGGCACGGTGTCTGAAGTCAATTTGGCCAATGTGAGAGACCGGTGGGTAGACTCTGGTGCTACCAAGCATGTCTATGGAAACAGAGATATGTTCACCTCCTATCAGAAGGTAGGGGAAGGGGATAAACTCTACATGGGTAACTCGTCCGCAGCACAGGTTGCGGGAAAAGGCAAAGTTGGGCTGAAGCTCACTTCTGGAAAAACTCTCACATTGAATGAAGTTCTTCATGTTCCGGACATCTGCAAAAATCTTGTATCTTGTGGTGTATTAGATGATAAGGGTTTCAAACTAGTTTTTGAATATGGGAAAGTTATTGTCACTAAGGGTAAGGACTATGTAGGAAATGGTTATAAGACTGGGGGTCTATATAAACTGAATGTAACCTATGTTGAAATGAATAAAATTGATTCTTCTTATGTTTGTGTGTCATTAAATGTTTGGCATGGTAGACTTGGTCATGTAAACTATAAATCAATGAATAAACTGGCTAGCATAGGCTGCATACCCAAATTTACTTTGGAAAATGAACATAAATGTGAAATATGCATAGAATCAAAATATGTTAAAAAAATCTTATAAGAAAAATATTCAGAGAAATTCTAAACCCTTAGAATTAATTCATTCAGACCTAGTTGACATGAAATCAGTTCAAACTAGAGGTGGTAAAAAATGGTTTGTCACATTTATAGATGACTGTACGAGGTACTGTCACATATATTTACTTAAAGGTAAGGATGATGCCTTAGAAGCCTTTAAGATATATAAACTAGAAGTTGAAAACCAAATGAGTGCTACCATCAAAACTGTTAGGTCTGATCGTGGTGGTGAGTATGTAATTCTTATAGGAGATTTTTGCATAGAACACGGCATTATACATGAAGTAACCCCTCCTTATTCACCATAATCTAATGGTGTGGCTGAACGGAAAAACCCGAACCCTTAAGGAGATCATGAATGCCATGTTAATTAGTTCAGGAGTACCTGCAAACTTGTGGGGGGGGAGGCCGTCCTCTCAGCTTGCTATGTCTTGAACATAGTACCTTTTAAAGGATCAGATAAAACTCCATATGAGTTATGAAAAGGTAGACAACCTTCTTATGCACACTTTAAAATGTGGGGGTGTTTGGATAAGGTGTCCATTCCTCCACCTAAGAGAACCAAGATAGGACCCAAAATCGTTGACTGTGTCTTCATAGGGTATCCTGATCATACTACTGCATATAGATTTATGGTTGTGAGTTCTGAAATATCTGAAATTGGTATGAATACTATTATGGAATCTAGGGATAGTGTATTCTTTGAAAATGTTTTTCCTTTGAAATCTGAATCTCGCATGATTTGTGTTGATCCCCTAGATGTGCCTTCTACTATTCAGACATTACCTGTAAAGGAAGATGAATTTGAGCCTACAAGAGGTAAAAGACTTAGAATAGAAAAATCTTTTGGGCCAGACTTCATAACATGCATAGCTGAGACTGATCCACAGACTTATAGAGAAGCCATGACTTCTTCTGAAGTTCCATGGTTGAAAGAGTTTGCCATTAGTGAAATGGATTCCATTATACAAAATGATACTTGAGAGATTATAGATTTACCTCTAGGGTGTAAACCCATAGATTGTAAATGGATCTTCAAAAGAAAACGTAAGGTAGATGGAACTATGGAAAAATACAAAGCTAGATTAGTATCTAAAGGCTATAAACAAAAAGAAGGTGTAGATTTCTTTGATACTTATTCACCTGTTACGAGAATTACTTCCATTATGATGCTAATTGCTATTGCTGCCATTCATAACTTAGAGATACATCAAATGGATGTAAAAACACCTTTTCTAAATGGTGAATTAGATGAAGAAATTTATATGGACCAACCTGAGGGATTTGTAGTGAAAGGTTGTGAAAACAAAGTTTTTAAACTAAGAAAATCTTTGTATGGTTTGAAACAAGCACCTAAAAAGTGACATGGAAAATTTGATCATGTAATGATTTTTAGTGGTTTTAAAATTAATGAATCTGACAAGTGTGTTTATACTAAACTTGTGAATGATGCATGTGTGATTGTATGCTTGTATGTTGATGATATGCTTATACTTGGTACAAACATGGATGTAATTAATTCCACAAAGAGCATGCTAAATGAGAACTTTGACATGAAAGACTTAGGCTCCGCTGATGTGATCTTAGGGATGAAGATTAGAAGAAATTCTAAGGGATATAGTCTTAGTCAATATCATTATGTTGAATCTGTGCTTAGAAAATATAACCAGTTTGATTGTAAACCTGTTTTTACTCCTTATGATCCTTGTTGTAGACTCAAAAAGAATATGGGTAACGGAGTATCACAACTTGAATATTCACGTGTTATAGGAAGTCTGATGTATTTAATGAACTGTACGAGGCCAGACACTGCTTATGATGTGAGTAGGTTGAGTAGGTATACATGTAATCCTGGACAAGAGCATTGGGATGCAATTATTAGAGTGTTAAGGTACTTAAAGTACACTTTGAATTTTTGTATAAGTTATGAGAGATACCCTGCGGTCCTAGAAGGATTTTGTGACGCAAACTGGATATCGGACTCAGAGGAGTCTAAGTCTACGACTAGATATGTTTTCACTCTAGCTTGCGGGTCTGTATCTTTGAAGATTTCCAAACAGACATGTATAGATCGATCCACTATGGAATCAAAGTTTATTGCGTTAGATAAAGCAGGAGAGGAAACCGCTTGGATAAGATGCTTTTTAGAAGACATTCCTCTTTGGCATTGGCCTGTGCCAGCTATATTTATACATTGTGATAGTCAAGCTGCAATAGCTAATGCTAAAAATAGCAACTATAATGGGAAGTCTATACACATTCGTAGAAGACACAATTCCCTAAAATAACTAATCTCAACTGGCGTTATTTCTGTTGACTTTGTGAGGTCTAAGGAGAATATCACGGACCCTTTGACGAAAGGTTTGTGCAAGGAGATAGTTAGTAATACATCAAGGGGGATGGGGCTTAAGCTCATCAAATAAACTTGCCATGAAGGATACTCAACCTTGCTGACTGGAGATCCCAAGATCAAGGTTTCGAATGAGACAACTAATTTGTGGTGGGTTAAAGGAAACACTATCAGAGAATTTCATTCTCTGTCCCTTCCCTATGGTGTAGACGTGATAGTGTGACTGCATGTGAGGATGACTTTTTATTAAGTCTTAATGAGTTCTATAGTTTCAATTTAAGATTGAAGTGGGGTGTAGCAGTAAACACTCTTGATAGAACTCACCTATCTGAATGAGGAAGTGGGGCCGCTTCCTATAAGAACTGAGCTGATTCTCTAGAGCATTCTGAGAAACGGGATACGTCCAGGGCCAAAATGGACACAACGACACGAACTTAACAGCACCTAGAGAGATATCACGCGTAGAAGTTATTGATGAACTACACCAAATGATGGCTGTTCAAGACATCGCGTTCACTGTCCATCAAGTAGTTCCAGTAATTTCTCACTAAGCAAAGGTTCAAGACCTTATGGACACCGATTGCCTAAGAGGTAATTTCTCACTAAGAAAAGGTTCAAGACCTTATGGACACTAGCTCATTTTTCCCTATTGTGAATGAAGAACCTTTAGTCCCACATTAGAGAGACTAGAGATGAGGCCTCTCTTTATTACCACAAAAAATACAACTAAGGGAGGGCCCTTAGGGTTTAGAAGCTTTTGTGGTTAGGGGAGGACTAAGGCAATGGGCTAGTTGGAGCAAACATACTTTTCACACATGTGCGATGCTTCGCACCGAAGCACGCACGCTTGCGGTTGCAGCTTGCATGCTTGCATGCTTGAGTGCTTGTGTGCTTGCGAGTTTGCGTGCTTGAGTGCATGAGTGCTTGTGTGCTTGCGATCTTGTGTGCTTGAGTGCTTGCGGATTTGCGGACTTGCTGCTGCGGATGTGGTTGCGGGTGCGAGAGTGACTGTGGCTACTTCTGCGGGAATGAGTATGCTTGCGGGTGCGGGCGTAGCTTAGGCTGCGGGCAAACCAGGACTTATGTTTTTGAACATAAATTATTTCATTAAGTGTTGTTTTAAATGTGAGGGCGTATGACCCGGCGAGAATAACTCTTGTCATAAAAGAAAATAAGTTTTGCCCGTTTTATTACCGTTTCAAATTAAATTTCGCACTTAAATTTTTGATTAAATACAAAATTTATTCTCATTCAATACTGTGCGGATTTCACTTTTCTTTTGGCTATAAAAGAAAAACGAGTTTTTCATTTCAACTCACTCCAGAGCAGGCTATTATCCCTAGCTCTTTTCCCTCTTCTCGCTTTGTTTAGCGCAACTGTGTGTTTATTTCCCTTCTATTGTTGTTAAGTTCTTGAGGGTGATTAGTATTGTGCTTATACTAATCTTAACGGTCAGTTCTATCGTGGACACATCTCCTCTGTTGGGGTATAGCATCTCTCATTATTGAGGAGTACCCGAGGACTATTGTGTTAAGAACAATTTGCTGAGCAGGTGGCTCTGTCCTTGTGTGTGCATCAATATCAGAGTGTATATCATTTCAGTGATTTTCTAACGTTAACAATTTTCTCTGTTTAGTGTTATTTCCATTGTTCCAGATCCAACAACCTCAACACTTAACAAGTTATATTACAAACAGAGATATCTCCCCATTTTAATGCACGCATGTAAAATCAACAAATACTATCTACTTTAACGGAATTTGGTTAACCAAACGGAATAAGACTAAAACGTTTAACGGACGGGGACTGAAGTGCTTTAATTTAGGGACTCCGGAATAATAAATAATAACTATAAAGACTTAAACATAAATTTACTATAAACCATTTATTCATAAAAACGTCATTTTTATAAAAATGAACGTAATATTTTAAAACTTCATATCTTTCTAACTATATATCGAAATTTTAAAAAATTTACATCTTTGGAAAACGAAAATGCTAGAAAACTCGCTTTAGTTACTAGCTACTTGCTCGCACTCCGAAGTGGCAAATGATGTGGCTAGTTTATGTTGTTTTGTAGTTACACGTGAGTTGATAAATAAGGGAGAAAGGTATATGTCTGGGTTTACTTACCATCGATGAAATCTTGCATCAACGTCTTTTTCCTTGAGAAATCATTCATCAGCATCAACATCTTCGGTAATAGTTTTTGGGATAATCATACCAAAAGATTATAATCAGAAAGAGAACTGAAGAAACTCTTAAATCTATAGTAAACCAATTACAAAAAGTAAGAACATTTTTATTTCTCCAGAAAAGAGCCATAAATCCTTGTTCATTGACAAACTATAACTCAATTACTCTTTATGAATCACCCAAAAAACCCCAATTTCACATTTAAATCTTGGGTTTTTGTTGGAAAAATCCCAAAAAAATTTCAACAAAATTCACTCAAGTCTCTGAATCAAACCATTTGATTCTTGTTCTTACAATCAAATGGTTGATGCAATATATAGTCCTTCATTATTAATGAATATAAAGGTCTCATCTGTGAAGAAATAGGAAACTATGTTCTTTGTTTATGTGATTGGTTTGTGGGTTTAGAGTCTAATCATCTATAATTTAAATTTTCAGTTTATAAGTTGTTTGGTTAAAGAGACTGGACAATTGATTTGTGGGTATTCTTCATGAGGCTGAACTGAGACAAATTTATTTTTGAATTGTTGCTTCCATTGATTTGGTAGGTGCTCTCTGTTAAATATATGCCCTAGAATATGTTGAAGAAACAATGGGAATTGAAACCGGGATTTGTTACCCTTATGTTGTTTTCTGATGAATCAACGATTTTATTAGTATGTAGTTGTTGATTTTTTAGGACAACTAGAAAAAGAACAAAGTAAAGAGTAATAAAAGTGGTGGAAACGCTTGAAATTGATCATGAACTGTATATAATTTTTGTTTGCTTCTCTCTACCAGGAAACTTACGTGTAATACCAACCTGCCATATTAATCTGCTACATCAACTTGCCACGTTGGAACGCATGAAAGTAGCTAGTAACATGTGAGGCGCCTATCACAGAAAACTCTTTAAATTATCTACACAACAATGAGTATAAATAACAATATCAAATTTTTTATTTTTAATATATTTATATTTTAAAAAAAAATTAAAAGTAATTTGAAGATAAATTTAAAAAAATTATATTTTTATACGTTATTCGTGATGGTTTCAAAATTTCAAACCCTTTACTTTATATATATATATATATAAATATAAGAAAATAAAAAAATTGATTTAACGCACGTGCTCACTACTTCTACTTTTAAAGCCACATTATGTTGGCTGGCTCCACCAATAAACATGAGAGTAACTCGCATCGTTGAAAAATGACGTCGTTTCTACACTTCCGGATGGACCTGCAAATCGCAGCCGTAAGCCTCTATCAGAGAGTTTGTCCCACGTACAAAATGAAGTTCACCTTCCACACATACAAATTAAAGTGGTTCCACGTGGACAATTAACCTACCACAATTAATGTACGGCGATCGAGGGAAAGAATCTCTCAGTGAATTTTAATTATAAAAAGTTAACGGTTGAAACGATGGATAAGGTAATATCATAGGCTATTATAAATTATCATATGATTAGACGGCTTAGGTATCGTAATTTAAAACTTCTTCCGTCATCCTATCTATTTAAGGTGGATAATAAAATTTTATTCACCTCATCCGTCAAAAAAACGTAATTTCTTTACTTTCTTTTTGGAAAACCCAATAGCCAATGTCCTATAGTTCTCTTATTTAGACTCTCCTTATCCCTTGAAAGGGAACCACCACCATTCATTGTAAAGGGATAACATATCTGACCATAGAACCCGATAGTTACGTACACTCACAGTGAGATAGTTAATTACTACGAAGACATGAACACTCTCCACCTCTCTCTACCACTCTCTCCTCTGCATATCAGAAGTACTTCGTGGGCACATAAAAATTCTGTTCTTGAACATACACTATTTATAAGAGCATTCCCGCCTAACCCTTTTCCTTCTCTCCGTTACAGGAGAGCATTGAAACTACAAGCCAAGGCCAAAGGTTTCGGCACCAAGGGTACATTACCTGAGAAGAACCTGCAAGAAGAAGATGATGATGGGAAACTTTCCACAAGAAGTAAAAAGGAAGACGATAACGATAAGATTGCGGATGAAGTGTGGGGAAGGATGATTTTAAGGATATTAGCTTATGTTGGTATTCCGATGGCAAGTGGAATAGCATTATTAATTATATTTGGGTTTCTTAAGGAAAATCATATTTGGGATGTTCCCCTTTGGCTTCCGTTTGTAACAACATTGATAGGTTTCGGAACTTCGGCGCTTGGAATTGCTTATGGAACTTTATCAACAAGTTTGGATCCAAATAAGAAAGGATCGCTTCTCGGATGGGAAGAAGTTCAACAAAACTGGCCTGAACTTTGGAAGGAGGATATTGAATAAATTGATAAAAGATTGTTATGAAAGTTTGGGCTACATATTTTTGTTGTGTTTTCTCAGTAATTTGCAGCATACATGCATGTTATACATATACTAAATTTAGTTTCTGGAGACAAAAAAAGAATTAGTTTTGGTTTTCTTTTCTTAGTTTTGTTACGATGGCATGCTTAAAATCAGATCATAATAACATTTTGATTTTTTATCAAGCGATTTTAGTGGTGCTCAGCTAGGACATGTCTAGTGGCTGAAGCATTCTATTTAAATCCTATGTAGGTAGCATAATGGAAATGGCATGTACAATCGTTCCCCAGAGAATCGGCAAATCCGAAACTCATGTCCATTAGAAGCAAGTTCAAATTAGCAGCACAATCATCAATGGAGAAGGCAATGGTTCTCAAAAGAAATGGTTGTGTAGATAGGTTCCTGCACGTCTGTTCCATATATATATATGCTGTGAGAAATGTGAAGGGCCGATATAGTAGGAGTGTAGGACATTGATTGTTATCCCACTCAAATTTGTTTTCAAGGTGTCCATATTATAGTGAGACTACATGTTTATTTAAACAATTAAAGGTTAAAAATGATATATTTAAACCATTAAAGCTGGCAATTAACCTTGCAAATATACGAAGGAATTTGCCTCGAGCTCGAGGATCAAAGGTCATAATTCTAGATATTCCACGTTGTGAGCTACTCAGAATTTTTTTTAAGCAGATGTTCACCATAA
The DNA here is from genome assembly GCA_023531435.1 of Papaver californicum. Lineage (NCBI taxonomy): Eukaryota > Viridiplantae > Streptophyta > Magnoliopsida > Ranunculales > Papaveraceae > Papaver > Papaver californicum. The sequence continues at coordinate 3,009,540 of JAJJMC010022403.1, forward strand.
AATTTTTGATATGGCACTATCTGCATCCAAATACATTCGATTAGAGACTGCACTGTAACTTCTAAATGAAGAAATGAAATGAAAAGCCTGCGAAAATGGATTCCGATTGGAGGTTCTGGTTTGGAGGGAGGAAAACCAAAAATTCGGTCGTTTTGAGTTTTAGGCTTTTAGCAAGCAAAAATCCGGTTATATCAGTCTAGACCGATTGCAGTGGTTCTCCACTTACACGCTACAATGTTAAGGTGTGCAGTGTGCACCCATCCCAGTTACTCGCGATTGGTGATGAAACACCCTAACACCCGTTTTGATCATGGCATTTGCTCTAAAGAATGCCGAGTATACAGATTGGCATGTTCAATCATGGCATTTGCTTCAAAGAGTGTACAGAGTACGTCAGTAGTACTTAAACATATATCATCCCCATTGAAAATTCTTGTTCAACTAGTGACTTTTCTTTTGGAGAATTTGGAATATATTACCATGAGAAAACCTAGTGCGTGGTCTCAAAATCTGAATATATGGATATCAAGGAGATCCCATGGTTCAGAAATTAGAATAGTTTGAGAATTGATGTATCTGAGAGCAAGTTCTAAATTTGAGCAGAGAGAACACTTCTTAGAAAGATCTGAGAAGTAAATTCTTCCTGTGAAATTTTGGCGCTCTAGGGAAGTCATAAGTATCATATTGCATGCTCCTACAGGCCACAAATGAATGACCAATTGCTCCTTGGATATTCTGAATGGTGACCATCTTCCATTATTGTTACGACTTTAGAAAGCTAATAACCAGAAAGACAACTGGCAATACATCTACGAATTGTTTAAAAAAAATAACATTAACAAAAGATGAATCGATGTTACTAATAAAACACAGTACAAGATGACCTGATTAATGAAAGACAAAAGTTATGGTAAAGTACTAACAACAGAAGATGCAAATACTGAGAAACGAAAGAAATATTCTCCATAAAGCTTCTAATCTTTTTCTTTTCTTCTCTTGTTTTTGATAAAATGGAGTCTTATCACAATGCCTCCAGGTGCCTGTAAAGTTTAAGATGTGAATAATGAATTGTTTAGGAATTAGAGACCACACTACTGGTGCTGCTGCTTCCTTCTTTGTGGTCTCCAAAGATACGCTGACGGAAGTCACTGACCATGAGAGGCAACCCTTTGCGTAGTGCTACCTTAGGCTCCCAACCAAGTTGCTCCTTGGCCTTGGTGATGTCCGGCTTCCTCTTGTGTGGGTCATCCTCTGTGTTGGCCCTGAACTCAATCTTTGCATTAGGGTCTATAGTCTCCTGCACTACCTGCTCAATTTCAAGCCACACAGCACCAATCCCTTTTTTAAATAAGATACCTTTTCGATTTCAAGCTAAGATAGTTAGATATACCTAGGTGGTGACTCTAGGCCTTCCAAACAAATGGTGCCATATTTGATACTTGTCAATGGAGTTCAGTTACTTTTTTGGAATATTATACGATCAGAGGTTGAACCATGTGTACGGTCACAAGGATAACACGATATGGGCAAGTCAACAAGGTTAAGTCTTTCCTACTGGCTACCACATACATAATTGTGGTCCAAACGACTATCAGAATATCTGTTAGGTCTATTTATTCCAGATAATAGCCCACTGGTGTTAAAAAGTTGAGCTTGAAAACGAAACTTTTAGAGTCTAACAAAAGATGATGACTTGAAAGAATGTGGGTTAGGTGTTTTTTTTAGTATGGATTTGGTAACAGATTACTGGCAATTGGAATATGAATCTGGCGGGATTGAAATGGAATGAAATCAATGAATGAGAGGATCGGTGACAGAGACTACACCTGAGCAAGTTCAAGCATGGTGAATTCACCAGGGTTACCAAGATTGAATGGACCAACATGTTCTCCTTCCATTAACCTCATTAAACCCTCCACCTACAATCAACAACAGTACACATGTTTTTAGAAAAGTATAAACTTGTTTAAGTAACAACACAACTTGCCAGCTAAAAAGAAGTTGTTTGTTTATTTTCTCAGGGTTTTATTTACCAGATCAGAAACGTATTGGAAACTCCTTGTTTGCTTTCCATCTCCATACACTGTCAATGGCTCTTTTCTTAGTGCCTAGTACAAAACACAAATATTAAATAATTAATCATTTGATTACCCAAAATACCATAGCAATTATAATGAAAACAAACTGAAAAATAAAAGGAAAAAAATCCAAAATTTCCAACCTGGGCAACAAAATTACTGACAACTCGACCATCATCGATACACATTCGTGGTCCATATGTGTTGAAGATCCTAGCAATTCTCACCTGCATAACCCAAATAAAAACACCAAAAGTAATTTGATTTTTGTTTCAAAAACTCAATATGAATTATAAAAATTAATAAATTAATAAATTTACCTCAACACCAGCACCTCTGTGGTAATCCATCGCCAAAGTTTCTGCAGTCCTTTTTCCTTCATCATAACAACTCCTTACACCTGTCCAAAGTCCAAACCCACATCACTTTGTTTGTAAGAAAACTCAGAACCAACCGACTAGTGTATATCATGTGCGTCAGATTCCGATTTACTGTGAGTACACAAAAACGGCAACCTCCCTAAAATATGAAAAATAAATCGTTTTTTCTATTTACAAAGAAACTAGATGTTGTCACTAATGGTTCCAAGCGCATTCAAATCAAACATGCTGATAAATAATTGACGCAAATTGCGTACAATGAGCAGAATCAAATGTAGAAGAAACGGAAGAAACAATGCAAACCGTACCAATTGGATTGACATTTCCCCAGTAAGTTTCAACTTGAGGATGTTGAAGAGGATCACCGTAAACTTCACTAGTACTTGTCAACAAGAATCTAGCACCAACCCTTTTAGCTAATCCCAGCATATTCAATGTTCCAACCACATTTGTCTTGTATGAAACAAAAGTCAAGGATACCCAAACAAGAAAACATTTCACAAAAATAATCAAGAAATTTAAACGATAAACACTATAATCAAAAAATCAAAATGTGAAAAAGGATATGATAGTCTTGACAGGGTTGAACTTGTAATGAACGGGAGAAGCAGGACAAGCTAAATGATAGATCTGATCAACTTCCAACAACAATGGTTCAACAACATCATGTCTAATCATTTCAAATCTAGGATTACCAAAATGATGCATAACATTTTCTTTCCTCCCTGTAAAGAAATTATCAACAACAATAACACTATCCCCCCTTTCCATTAGTCTATCAACTAGATGACTACCAACAAATCCAGCACCACCAGTAACAACAATCCGCAACCCTTTCCTTTTCAATCCTAATGGAATTTTCCCACCTGAATTCACAGATCTTTGCTCATACACAAATTTCTCAGATACACGAGTTGAATAATCAGAATTTGGAAAGTATTGTGCCGGAACCGAGTCATAGCTTCCTGTAAATTGTCTTGATGAGGATGAGGAAGGGATTAGGACAAAGATTACTGTGGCGATGGCAATTCCGAGTAGTACAAATAAGAGTCTTTGTTCACGAATCATATAACGAATAGCTCTAGTTATCGGTAAAAATGGTTTTGGGGGTTTCGGTAAATAAGTATCTGATTGTGCTTGTGATTCATGTCTTCTGTATGTTAATTCCGATGCCATTTTACCGAAATTTTGAAGAAGATCTGGGTTTTGGCTTATGAGATCGGGAACATTTAAAATTGGACTTGATATAAAAGGGGTTGCAAAAACACTTTACGTTAATAAGTAGGCTAAAATTACTTTACGTAGAGACTTGAAGGTGATGATGATGATGTATAGTTGGAGTTTTCTTTTCCTTCCTAGGTTTTAAGCTGTGTCTTTTATCTTTATAAAATTACGGAAATGCTGTTCAATTGTCTGAAACATATTTACATGGAACATGACTACCCGTATTCTCAACGGCCGTGCTGTCAATGGGTACCCGGAGGTGAACCGGGTCCGGATTCCAAGATTGAACCCACCAATAGTATTTGGTACCCGATGGGTAGACCAGCTAAGAACTGGTAATTTCCAGGATACTAACAGATATTATTCGTCGGATACCTAAATATATATCATTTTGTTGATATTCTCAAAATTTTAAGATTTCTAGTTTTAATTTGATTTTTTCTTAGATTTAGTTTTTGATTAGGACATTTATATCGATACAACAATAACCTCATATGAAAACTTATTAGATTCAAGCTAACTTTAAGAAGATAAAATAAATTTATCAAAAAATATAATTGATTTTCAAAGAGCTAATAACTACCCGGACTTGACGGGTATTTAAGTTTTTAATCAGGTCCGGTTTCGGGTTTAATAAATTAAGACCCGGAGTCGGAACCGTTAAGACCTGGATTCGTCTTTTTCAATCTGGTCTGGTTTTGGATCCAGTGGTACCCGGAAAGAACTGAACCCTTAGTATCGTATTTTGACACGAGGACGAGGAGCGGCGCTTTTCAGTGTTAGGTAATAACTAGGGCTGCACATCAGCCGGTCGGTGTCGGTTTCCAATAATACCGACCACTGAACTACTAATGGTAGTTTTGCAGTTTTTAAAACCGCTTACAAATGCACTCGGTTCAGTTTTCAACCGAGTCTACTTGGTTCGGTTGGTTAACGGTTTGTCAATCGGTTTTACCGATTGCATACCTATAGATAAAAAATGGCATGGGCCAACCCGGCCCAACATAACTGGAAGAATTTTCCAACCAATTTTAACCTTAAAATCTATTACAACCGAAATTTTTCTAACACAGACAACACATATTCAACATGTAACCATCCATACCATAAATCCCAACATTTTTCTACCACAAGTGGCAGGTCTAAACAAAAAAAAAACAGTAAGAGCAACAAATCTGAAATCTCAATTCCAAGAACAAACAAACAAACAAATAATTGTAAAAAAACTAAAAGTCACAATTCCAAGTTTCCAATAGCTACTAATCTGTAACTTTTCTGATAAGCCAGCCATTATACCCATAACTTTTTTGCTTCATCAATCTTCTTTGAAGTTCGCAAGAACTGGAAGAGGATCCAAGATTTCCGCCACAACAAATAATATGTTAGATATATAACAACAATTTCAACATATTACAGCACAAGAAATTAGTGAAAACAAGAAATTCATTAGCTATACATGGCTAGTGCAATACAGAAAACAAATGAACTTGTTTAAAGTAGAAGAATAAAGCAATTAGAATCAAGGAATGAAAATGTGACAGACAGACAAAACAACTATCGCAAAGAGAAACACCCAAACATACAGGTCCTGGTCGATTCTTCATACACAAAGCTTTACTCTTTAGCAGGTCTATGTATTCCAATCGGAAATGCTACAGGGAACTGTATGGGAGCTAGAGATTTCTCCAACAAACAACATTTGAACCTAGCAGAGGCTCTGGCTATGCTGGAAAGTAGGCTCATTGAAAAAAGTGGCAGCAGAGTTATCTTTGAGCCAAATAACAAAATTATCTATGAAGTCCCTTACTAATCAACACCTAGTCTCACCATCATGATAGAGATTTCCTATTCTTAATGCAGTGTGAAAATTACTAGTTATATCTCATGAATGATCATGCACAGTACATGAAGAGTTGCAATAAGGTTGTGGACTCAGTTAAGTTAGTTAAGGTGCTAGTATAATTGCATAACTGTAATTGCCTTTCAAACATTTTATACCAAGAACTGGCAATTGCATAATTTTCAAATTGAAAATTAATCTGAAATGAAAGTGTGAGGAACGGAAGATAGGGCATTGGCCCTCCCCTAACTACGAACCACTTAAACCACCTTTGTCGATCTCATAATCCTGATCTAATTTTCCTTTTAAAAACTAAAGCGTATGCTTTCAGAAAGAACATGTTTTGTATCCCGTCTGTGGATAAACAAAAAGAGTTAGCAATTGCTTGGCATAATAATACATACATACAATTTCTCTCCTCCCACTTCAATGTGTGCCACTTCAATGTGAAAACTAATAACCAATTTTGTTGATATCTTGTGTATACGGAACTATAGACTTAGATGACAAAATCACATAATGGTCACATATTCAGCAAAATGGACAACATCTATCAGAGCCGTGGTCCTCATTAGGGATCTAAACTTTATCTTGGATCCAACAGAAAAACAATTAGGCAACATAACAAGTTCAAACGCAAAAAAAAAAATTTATAAGATACATGATAGGAACGTGCTCCTTTCACATGGTCAAATAACCGTAGAGGTGCGGAATAAATTTGTGAAAGAATTAGCGTGAATCTCGTTTCAAACCTTTGTATGCCGCACTATCCAGACACAAAGGTACACCATCTTACTAGGGTTGGTTCCAACCATACCCCCCCCCCCCCCCCAACTGTTTGATTCTAATCCGGAATTTCAAAAATTACAAAAACCTTTTTTATGCCTTAGAACCTGGTTGACTCACCTTACCCTGCTTACCTTTCTATCAGCGTCCTGGAAATTTGATCATCCTGAAGATTCTTTAAACAACCTCTCCTCCAAACTCCAGTTCCTTTCATCCAATATAACCTATTGGAATAAATAGATTTTTGAAAACATTCATAAGAATATAAATGCTCTTAATGGAAAAATTGAGAGGCTACACCGTTCATTCCCTTTGCATCTCCATCAAGATAAATTTAATAACTTACAAGCGGAATTAGGAAAATTGTATGAAATCCATAACGATTACTACCATCAATTATCCTTTGATAAATTTTTCTGTGAATATGATCGCAAGACCGAATATTATCATGCCTCTGCCTCTAATAGAAAAAGAGTGAATTCAATTCACTCTCTACGAGGACCTTCTGGTCTTTGGTTTTCTGAGAGAGATCTGATTAACTCTGCATTATTAACCCAATATTTCTTTCAGATTTGTAGCTCCCAATTCATGAATCATGATCTATCGTTATCGGATATTATTCAACCTTGCATTTATGAATATGAAAACTCTGATCTTATAGCTACCTCACTCGTAAAAATATATGGGCTACAGTTCTCGTCAATGAATCCTTGGATAGCCCCGGGACACGATGGTTATCAACCGGGATTTTAGAGAGCCCATTGGAATATTATGGGAATAAATATAATTACAACAATTCAAGAGTTTTTTAGGTCTGGTGTTTTACCAACTGAATTAAATTTCATATATCTAACCCTTAGTCTAAAAATCTCTACACCACAAACCCATCAGATTTCCGTCATATAAGCCTAAACAATACTGTCTATAAGCTCATATAAAAAATTCTTGCAAATCGTCTTAAGCCTTTGTTAAACAAAATAATCTCTCCTAATCAATCAACCTTTCTACCAGGAGGATAAATTACCGATAAAATCATAATTGCTTACGAACTCTTGCACTCCATGAAAATTCCAAAAGCAAATAAAGGATTTTTAGCTTAATTTAAAACTAGACATATCTAAAGCTTTTGATCGAATGGAGTAGCCTTTTATAAAAGAAAAAAGATCTCTTATATTTTGGCTTTAATGAATTTTGGGTCCACCTTATCATGCAATACATCTCCACCACATCCTTCGTTATCCTTCTAAATTATGTTCAGGGCCCTACTTTCACCACTCGGGGCATTCGTCAGGGTGATCCTTTATCACCATACCTCTTCCTAATTCTGCATGGAAATTTTATCCAGACTCCTATTTAAAGCAGTTGGGGAGGAAAAACCCCGGGTTTAAATATCAACAAGCAGGAACTTACAATATCTCACCTCTTCTTTGCGGATGATTGCTTCCTTTTCGCTCGTACAAATATAGGGGAAACACGACATCTCCTGGAAATTCTATCTAAATTTGGAGAAACCACAGGTCAAATGGTAAATCTACAAAAATATAGTATTTCTTCCAGTCCACGTATTCATCATAAACATTGCAAAATTTTATCGAATATTCTCAAAGTCCCCTTGATACCAAGAAATATCGATTTTTAGGCACACCTTTATTCTTTGACGGAAATTGTAAAGAATAATAATAAGCAGGTTCGTTCCTAAAGGAGCGTTGAGTTAAAGTTGTCAATAAATTTCTGAAAATAAAAGTAACACAAAACTGCAAAAACAAATAGAAGAATACGATATGAGGATGAAAATGATTCGGGATTCTTTCTCCACTAGTGAACATGAATACAAACATAATATTCTTCAAAATACGTTGACTAAAAACCCTATACAAATTATGAGCTTAATAAGTACATAGACTCCAATGTCACTTTGTAGAATAAGCTCTCTACTCGTTTCTAGCCAATTAAGCCACATTGAATAGGCTCTATAGTGTAACTTTATTGACCGATATGTTCTATGAGTCGGGTTAACCCTAACCACATGTTCGTAAATTCGACATGTTAACTTAGGGTTATCTTCTACACATCAAAGTCCACAATATCTCATTGTAAAGTTGATGCTTTGCTACTTTTAATTAAATCGTCATAACAATTACGGATTACGAGTCAATAATATAGCATTAGAATTGTAAATAAGATAATTAAATGACCGTTTGAACACTTACAAACAATCCATGGTCATAAACACGGTAAAAAATAAACAATAAATCAACATAAAAAAAAGAAATTAAATTGAATAAATCATATCACGTAGTTTTAAATTTATCCTAATTAAATAATTATTTAGCTACACATATTTATAGAGTTCATGCAAAATAATATAAAAACTAAAATTTGAAAACAACTAGACCAAAACAAGTAGGCAGGTGGAATGGGAATGGTGCTGTGAACTAAAATTTGAAAACAACTAAACCAAAACAAGTAGGCAGGTGGAATGGGAATGGTGCTGTGGTAGTGTTGTTGTTGTTGGAATCGTTGTGTTGAGACTGCAAGGCAAGTGGACTGGCGGAATGGTGGAACTGACTGGTGCTGTAGCTTGCTGCGGGTTGGTGGATGTATGCAACTGCTCAATCTTGCTTCTGCCTGTATGGTGGAGATGCAGCTGAATAGTATCGTGAATCTGTAACTGGTGGTAGAGGGGTTAGGAGAGGAGCTTTTCTGTTGGTGGTAAAAACTGCAGTCGTGAGAGGTGTGTTTTTCTGTAGCTTCTCATCCCTTTTGTATCCTTTAAATCCTGCAAAATCGGTAAATACCCAGGTTTCCTAATCCAACACAAACTCTTAAGCAATCACCGCCTTCTTTACTGAATTCCGCCAACAAAATCCTTTCCAAATTCAATTCTGATCCAACCCTACAAAACTCTGAACACCTATTTTCTCGCTAGAAACTCAAGTTCGAATAAAACCCCAGACTCATAAACTCATGTAAGCTCTGTAACCTTCGTTATCCCCTCCATTCAACCAACAGGTTCATTCAGGCTATTCGTCGAATACTTCTTGTGCATTCTGTGGGTGATGGAGATACACCTGTCGATGATTAAAATCATTTATATTCTCCTTCCCTGCAATGCATATATTCACACACAAAACCATTCAACACAAACCCATTTCATATAACAATCGTTCATTCATAGAAGCAACTCTCCATGGATCTTCTTGATCTTCAATCCATTATCACAGCCATCTTCTTCTATTTGTTTCCTGCAATTCAATTCAATTCCAACATAAACCCATTTCATTCAGCCAAACCTAGACCCTAAATCACCCATCTATTTTACTCAAATTCGTCACATAATCCAATGGAAGCACTCAATCTGCTCTTCTTGTATTCTCGTTGTCTTCTTGGTTTGATAACCAAAATCTTACTTCGCCTGAACCTTGAAACCCATCTTCATTTCTTCCATTCTCTACCTGATTTCTCACCGTATTCAACCTTTTCTTCTCTGCCAAAAACACAACAGACCCAAACCACCACGAGTTCGCGCCAAATCAAATCTGCTCCTTCTCATCTTCAAATACCTGTCTTGTAGTCAATCCCATCTCGAGCTCAGTTCAACAGCATCAACACCATCTCCTTCAATTCTTCTCAACTACTCCGTAGTATCACTTCATTTATAAAGAGAGACAATGAGGTATATTGTTGTGAAAATCCTGTCTTTGTATTATCATTTCATGACCTTTTATATATAGGATCAGATACATACAAATATATAACATAATACCATATAATATTCTTAATACCGAATATCTCATAATATCAAATACATAATGACTTATATAATCTCCTTAATATATCCCATAATGAATGATATAATCTCTTTAATACCGAATATCCTATAATATTCGTAATACGCCCCCTCAAGTTGGAGTGTGGGGATCACGAACACCCAACTTGCGTAATAAGTAGGAAAACTGTGGAGCTCCAAGAGCCTTAGTAAAGATGTCCGCAGGCTGTGAGACAGATGGAATATATGCAGTACAAATGTTACCTGCTAATAATTGTTCTCGCACATAATGACAGTCGACTTCTATATGTTTAGTGCGCTCGTGAAAGACCGGATTAGATGCAATATGTAAAGCTGCTTGGCTATCACAAAATAATTGCATTGGTTGAACATGTATGACTCCGAGTGACGAGAGAAAGGACTTCAACCAAGTAAGTTCACAAGTCGCAGCAGCCATTGCTCGGTATTCTGCCTCCGCGGATGAACGAGCAACCGTAGGCTGTTTCTTGGTCTTTCAAGAAATCGGTGAAGAACCGAGTTGGACAAAATACGCCGTAAGAGATCGTCGAGTCAAGGGACAAGCCGCCCAATCCGAATCACAATATGCAAAAAGTTGAAGAGAACTATCGGTCCGGAGTAAAATACCTTGACCAGGAGATCTTTTTAAATACCGAAGAACTCTAAACACAGCATCAAGATGGTCTTGGCGTGGAGCTTGTAGAAACTGAGTTAAAATATGAACCGCATAACTGATATCTGGACGTGTAATCAATAAATAAACCAAACGACCTACCAACCTACGATACTGCTCGGGATCAGATAAGAGAGTCCCTTGAGCTCGTCCAAGAGTGTGGTTCTGTTCCATGGGAGTTGTAGCCGGCCTAGCACCCGTAAGCCCAACTTCGGACAAAATGTCAAGCGTGTACTTGCGTTGACTTAAGAATAGACCAGTTTTGTTACGGGCAGCTTCAATTCCAAGAAAATATTTCAGTCGGCCTAAATCCTTCAGCTTAAAACACCTGTTGAGATATTCTTTAAAGACGGTACAAGCTTGAGAATCGTTCCCTGCCAAAATGAGATCATCCACATAGACAAGAATCGAGAGAAACACCTTATCCTTACGATAAGTAAACAAAGCATGATCAGCATGAGACTGGATAAACCCATAAGCACGAAGTGCGGTAGTAAGTTTAGCAAACCAATTACGGGGAGATTGACGAAGACCATACAATGATTTGTGCAACCGACAAACTTTATTTGGAAACGACGAAGCAAAACCGGAGGAAGCCGCATATACACCTCCTCGTGTAAATCACCGTGAAGGAAAGCGTTATCGACATCTAATTGATGTAACTCCCAACCCTTAATAACAGCAACTGCCAAGAATGTTCGGACACTCACTAGTTTAGCCACAGGCGCGAATGTTTCCTCGAAATCGATACCTGCAACCTGATTATCACCACGAACCACAAGACGTGCTTTGTAGCGCTCAATTGACCCATCGGCGTTATACTTCAGTTTATAAACCCACTTACAACCAATCGGTTTCTTTCCCGGAGGCAACTCAGTGATTGACCAAGTACCATTCTTTTCTAAAGCATCAATTTCTGCTTTCATTGCACTACGCCAATTAGAGTCTAACATAGCACTATTGAAAGTACGAGGTTCAACCCCTGCAGATGCAGCCGCTAGAAAATTCTTGTGGGATGGTGAGAAATTATCGCATGAAACATAATTAGCTAAAGGAAACGGCATACCTGAGGGGCTGACTAGCAGATGAGACGTGGGTGGGGGGTGTACGAACTGAGCCGTGTGACATCGCACATAATCTTTGAGATAGCCAGGGGGTTTGCGATCACGTTGGGCACGGCCTAACTCAGGTGGAAGCAAATCTGGAATAGCAGAGTCGGTCGTGCATGCTGGAGATTGAGACGATGAAGACTGGTTTTCATTGGTGGCAACAAGAGATGAAGAAGAAACCGAAGAGCTGTCTGTCCTAGAAACCGATTGAGTTGGAGAAGGAGTAGTAGCCGACCGAGTTATATTTGGTGTTTCAACAATGCTAACTAATGGGTCGGCCCATTCGGTTATTGGACCCAATGGTGGGACACTAGACGTAGGCGATACAATTTTAGGACACGGCTGTGCAAAAGGAAATGAATGTTCATCAAAAACCACATCTCGGGAGACGAACACCTTTCGATCTTCTAAATCCATAACCTTCCATCCCTTCTTTCCATGAGAATAACCTAGAAACACGCACCGACGACTTCGCGGAGAAAATTTATCCTTAGACCGGTCTTTGTGATGTACATAACACAAACACCCAAATACCCGTAGGTGATCAAGAGACGGTGATGTGGAGTACAATTTATCAATCGGAGTAAGACCATTGAGAACTGGAGTAGGCGTACAATTAATTAAATGTGCTGCTGTAAGAACACACTCCCCCCAAAACTCGGTAGGCAGTGATGCTTGAAATAATAAAGCACGAGCAACATTCAGAATATGACGATGTTTCCGTTCAACCCGACCATTTTGTTGTGGGGTATCAACCATACTTGTTTGATGTAGAATACCATTTTTAGCATAGAATGCGTCCATTTGGGATGAACAAAATTCCAAGCCGTTATCGCTCCGAATAATTTTTACTAATTTACGAAACTGAGTATTAGCAAAAACACAAAACCGTTGTAATAAGCCACCTGCTTCACCCTTATCATTCATTAAATAAACCCACACAGCACGACTAAAATCATCCACAATCGTAAGAAAATACCGGGCACCAGACAAAGACGTCTGCCGATACGGCCCCCAAATGTCGCAATGAATTAAGTCAAAAACATCTGTAGCACAATTATGACTAATAGGAAAACTACACCGAGTTTGTTTTGCTCGACAACAAATATCACAAATCACCGGTTTGTTGGGAACAATAACTTTATTACCATTAACACTTAATAAAGACATAGGCTTAGATGATGGGTGACCCAACCGACGATGCCATAGGTCGTACATATCGTGAGTCTGAGATGTAGCATTTGCAACTGTCACCGGCTTGTAGTAATACACCCCACCACGTAACTCACCCGCTCCAATCAGGGTCCCCGAGGTACGGTCCTGTAACACACAAAGCCGATCCGTAAACGTTGCGACACAATTAGAATCATAAGCAAGCTTACTAATAGAAAGTAAACTAACAGTTAGACTTGGAACAAACAAAACATGCCGCAAAACCAAACCACACGGTAAAACACAAGTTCCTTCTTTAGAAGCCGAAGCTTGTTCACCGTCCGGTAAGCCAACGGGAGATGGAAGAATCTCACATACATTGCGTAATCGAGTTAAATACCCTGTCATATGATGTGATGCACCGCTATCAATAAGCCACGACATATTAGAAGAATGCTTACCGAACATTTTATCGGTTTGTGGTTCTAATAAGGCAATCAAACGCTGCATTTGTTCACTTGTGAGTCCAGGAATTACAGCTGGAGATGATGAATGGCCTGTATTAACGTCAACAGCAGCAGCAAATGGAGTAGCGGCAGCAGCAGGAAGTGGAACAGCAGCGTCCTGTCCTGCCTGGACAGCAGCAGCGAACGGAGCAGCAGCGTCCAGTCCTGTCTGGGATGCAGACCTGGATGCTTGGCCGGTGCTGCGCCCAGGCTGTGGCCTTCCACGCCCTCTGCCACGTCATTTGCTGGCCACCGGAAGGATCCCGAGTCGCGTCCAGCAAGTGTCATAGACATGTCCGCGTCGATTACAGTAGCTGCATAGTGGTCTCTCCTGATTTTGTGCAGCTGGAACAGAGGATTGGACTGAAAAACCAACAACAATCGAGTCACGGTGTTGAACAACAGTTCGATGACTCTCTTCTTGGCTTACCATCGCATACACGCCATCCAAATCAGGAAGCGGATCCATGTTTATTATCTGAGTACGCAATTGATTATATGAATCATCCAAACCCATCAGAAATTGATAAGTTTTCAGGTTAGTAAACCATGTAAAAATGGAAGAATTATTAGAACACTTGCAAGACTCAATGGGCGACAAAGTAGCAAGGTCCTCCCACATACCAAGAAACAAAGTGTAATATGTCATTACCGAAACTCCGGATTGTTTAGTAACAGCAAGATCAGACCAAAGTTTATATACCTTCGGACCATTTTTGATAGAGTACCTTTTTTTGAGACAATCCCATAAAATCTTTGCCGTATTGAGACGAGAAACAGTGGCTCGAATGGAATCATCCAGGGAATTGGCAATCCATGAGCACAACATTGAATTAACAATCTCCCAAGAAGAGAATAACGTATCATCTGTGTTCGGCTTCGCTATCGAACCATCAATAAACCCAAGTTTGTTCTGAGATTTCAATGCTAAAGTAATAGCTTGTTCCCAGGAAGAGAAATTATCACCCTTTAACTTAATGTGAGTTAATGTCGAACCAGGGCTTGACGACGGGTGGAGATAATAGGGAGATGCAGGGTTTGAGGCAGCAGGGACAGCAGAACTAGCGCCGGAGATTTCACTGTCAATAGCCATTGACACAGTAGAGAAGATGATGAAGAGATATATAAGAAAAACTGATTAGATTGAGATTTGCTCTGATACCATATAAAGAGAGACAATAGGCAGAGGTATATTGTTGTGAAAATCATGTCTTTGTATTATCATTTCATGACCTTTTATACATAGGATCAGATACATACAAATATATAACATAATACCATATAATATTCTTAATACCGAATATCTCATAATATCAAATACATAATGACTTATATAATCTCCTTAATATATCCCATAATGAATGATATAATCTCTTTAATACCGAATATCCTATAATATTCGTAATATCATTCTTGCTCAACTTCCATCTCGGCTGTGAAACCCTCCGTCATTCTCTCTTAACCCATTAAAGCCAACCATCGACCTACTTCGCCGGCGTGAATACTCTTGGCATCTGCTGGTTCGAAGAAAAGAGAAACAATGATTCGTGACAGTTTTTAGGTTATATAAACTGAGACGGTGGCCCTTATCAATATGTGGTCTGTACTTAACAATTGGACTCCCTTTCGCATTTCTTTATAAAAGAGCAGGACTCCCCTAGTAATCCTTAGTTTTCAACACAATTAAGACTTAAGTACTTCTATTCTCCGAGCTCGCAAACACCAAATAACTCTGGATAATACCTTGAGCTCATATTTCTCTCTTTTTGTTTCACATGAATCTAAAGTACTATAAAACTCAAAAATAAGTGTAAAACACGAAATTAACAAGAAAAATAACAAAGAAAATATGATTAATTGATAATAATTAAGATGTCTTAGACACCTATCAGTAAACACTTTATTTTTATACCTTAATTTAAATTATTAGTTCCACGTTTTGTACAAATTTGATAATTTTGTTTAATTTTACAGTTTTTAAGAAATAAAGTTCGATGGACTAAAATAAGGATTTTTATCCGTAAAGTCGAGGAAAGCAGTCGTAGACCGACTGCTGTCCCGACTATTTCAAGACACAAATAGTGGTGGTACATCAATTTCAGAAGTCAAAGCGATTCAAGACCCAAATATCATTTACGCGTTAATGGATTGAGCATTTGGACCAAAAACGGTTGGACTTGAAGCAGGCGGTGATTATTGGACTACAACAAATGCTTCATCTTGGGGCTACACGAAAAGAAGATTTTATAATGGCTCACTTGATAGTTTAGTTACATAACTAAGGGAATCAAAATCCTAATTTTGACTGCGTATGGAGATGTCGACACCTTAATTGCCTTCCTTTGGTTTACGTTGAATTAATAAGGAAAGTAGTGACTGCATGGTTAGAAAAGGAGCAGGCAATACGGGAATACACGATCTTTGTGGTCTTTATATGTGTGCGTGAAAGATAGGAAATTTGGGGATCAAAATAAAAATTTGAGAATCAACAGAATGATAATAAATTAGGTGCTTGCGTTGTTTAAAAGATTCACATGTGGTCATGATATATTTCCACCTATAGCAACTAAGTGGAGGTGGTAGGATATAAAAGGGGGAGGCATGAACAGGTAAAGGATTAGGGATGCACATGGTACGGTTTGATTCGATTATTGAACTAACCAGAATCGAAACCGAATACTTCGTTTTTCTGATTTTTAAAACCGAATGTTATTATTAAAAAATTCGGTTCGGTTTGGTTTCATACCGATTCGGTTTCGGTTTTAAACCGTACGGTTTTGATAAATTGGAAATTTCCAAATTTAACAAATTTAATAAACTTCTAGGTACAATCTTTATGACTACTACAATAGTCAATACACATGATAATCCAACTAAGTTTACCTCATACCCAAATCCCGAAGATAAACCGGCCAGTATAGAAGCTGACAACTACGAGTATGAATATTCCTGCATGTATGACCAAATAGCCTCGCCATGATTGTGTAAATGAATAATTCGGAACCACAATGCATAAATCTATGACATAACTGCAGAACAATGTACAGAAAAATGGAGAAGAAAGCCACGAGAACTGCTCTTAGATGCAATGCGATATTAGCTAGCCTGAACAATCACAGGACATACTATCAATAGCATGTTTCATGACAAAAGTAACTGATTGAGGTATCTAAGAAGGAAGAGATATATGTAAAGACAAAATGATTACCAGGACATAACTGGAAAGTTGTCAATGGAATTTTGGGGACCAAGGAAACTCTCAAAGACTAGTTTAGCAGCAGTAGCACTATTGATAGCGCATATGACCATATCCTGTATTTGATTCCATACTTTATTTAGCAGATCATTAAAAGGAAACTATAATACAAGGAAAGGGATATCAGAAGGACTTCATAAAGCACGACTTAAAGTTCATGCCAATATTACCAAGTCTGTATGAGGTCGTTTCTTGTGAAGCTCCTCCACCCATACGGGTCTCTTGAGATGCATTCTCACTTGTCCGGATGAATCCCATGAGTTCAACGAAAAATGGTGTGAGCCAAAAGTAGGGGGTTCATACAGAATTACCTGAATCCATTTAAACAGAACAAAAATATTTTAGAGGGAATCTGGAAAAAAAGGAGCAAACTTAGCAACAACCAGATAAAGGTACTCCTCACATGATAATTTCAACCCCTTGATGTTGCCCACTAAAGCCACAGTCTGCTGCACAATGCCCTAGCATAGAAAATGTAGATTTATTTTGTAGATATAGAGGCATCTTTGCATCTGTAAAACGAAGAATTCCCTGAAACAACATTCAAAAACAATCGACACATTTCAGAAACATGTTCAAATAAGTAATACCGTTATCTAAATTTCCCACACTCTTTGATTAAATCTTTCAATTGAATAGCGGACAACGTATATTAGGAAACTTGAACTTACATTAAGAAATTGTGAGCACGAGCAATGTTGTAAAAACTGACAAGTGTGTTATGAGTTTCTCATTGAAATTTCTGATTATTTCAGTCTCAGATCTTTACTTCGAAGACGTAGAGGAATGTTGTGATCCTTAGGCACGGTAGACTACCCCCTTAATACAATTCAATACTTGCAATCAAGGAACCCTAAAATTATGTCAAATTTCATCAATCTAAGACAACCCTAAATAAGCAAGAATAAAACAAACGTTTCAAGGAAAAAACATCAAATGAATCAAACTCAAACTCAAAAAACAATTCTCAATGAGTTTAGTTAGCAAAGCCAAAATACCTGAAAATCAGGATGAAGATGAGAATATGAGATCTTTTCTGGTGAAGAAACAACTGAAACAACAATGTCAAATGAAGTTGAAGAAGGAAAAAACCAACCAAACAAAACCACTCAATTAGGGGTTTTTTCATCAAACCAGGAGTTATGTTGTCTAGGCCACCAAATCCGACATTTTTCTTTCATATTTTTTTTTTAAAGTTTTTAAGAAGGTCACATACACTGATAAATGCTAATGAAGAAACCCTAGATTTTGTTCTTCAAATGAAACCCTAATTTATGAAATGAGGAACAAAGATTTGATTCCAGAGACATTTGACTAAGAAAAAGCAACTGCAACTGTATGTGATCAGTGGTTCACTGAATCACTGGTTTTTTCTCCTCTGCCTCTGTCGCTGATAAAAAAACGAAGAAGATTAGAAATGAGGGAGCCATGGAGGAAGAATTAGGTTAGGTAAGTTATTTACTCAGATCCTACGAACTGTATTTACTCAGATCTAACGGCATATATTAATCGGTTTAAACCGAATCGGTTCGGTTCGGTTTTAGGAGTGAACCAAAATCGAACCTGGATCAACCGGTTTTCTTTAATCTAAAACCGTTGATTACCATTAGATTTTCGGTTCGGCTCGGTTCGGTCTGTTAGTGGTACGGTTCGTCCCGGTTTACCCGGTTCTTCGGTTTTTTGTGCAGCTTTACAAAGGATGGAGAGGGGAGTTGATTAGGCCCGTCTCCGAGCAATAACATTAGTTTTAGGTTTATTTTTGTTTTGTTTTGTTTTGATTCTTCTCTATACTATAATGAGTAGCTAATTTTTCTATCGGGGTTTGAAGATGAAGTCAAGACTATTGTATAAGAAATTCTTACTTTTCTATTCAATTTGTCTTTTCCTTGTATAAATTGTTTAATTAATTAAT
This sequence comes from Papaver californicum, assembly GCA_023531435.1. NCBI lineage: Eukaryota > Viridiplantae > Streptophyta > Magnoliopsida > Ranunculales > Papaveraceae > Papaver > Papaver californicum. The sequence goes on from JAJJMC010022403.1 coordinate 3,028,243, forward strand.
TAATTTCTTTTATATGGTCCTCTAATTTGGTGTTGTATTGATTAATTATTTGTCAAGCGAAAGAAGTTATACATTTTATTTAAATAATTGTAATCGCAACATCAACCGAGGCGTAAAATTGTTTGGTCCTAAATCGTCTTGAGTTATATTTAAAATGAGAGTTTTGCATAATTACTTGATTGATTCTGAAAACCCTAGTATCCTACTATTTGTTAGTTTAATATTTTATTTGTATTTATTATTTATTATTTATTTATGTTTATCATATACTATAGTTTTTAACTAGAAATAATATTATCAATCTCCGTGGACAAACCCGTATTTGCCGCTTCTACTTTGTAGACGTTGTGCGTTTACGGCCATAGGATTTTAGCCTATCAACTTTTGGCGTCGCTGTCGGTAATTGAGAATTATTATCTTTGGTTTTTACAATTTTGGTACTAATTAGGTTAATTAGGATTTATTTTTATTTTCTCTTTTAGATTTTATTTGGGTATTTTCTTGTTTGTGATGTGCAAGTAATATTCTACATTTACTGTGGAATTGCCTACCAAAAAAGGTAAGTAATAAAATCCAAATTTTTTTAGTTCATTAGTTTTTAGATTTTTTTATTAATTTTTTTTTAAAGCAATTTGTATTTCTTTTAGATGTTACTTTATTTTGTATATATAAAAAAAACATGTGCACACACCAATTGCATCGTCAGACTACCGATTTAGGAAAATCCGTGGAAAAATAAGTTAAACAAGTGTCTTGGGCCTGATGGGAGTTAACAACTGAAATTCCACAAGTCTTAGCCTCGTACCTTTGACCAGTATTTGACTGTATGTATATTTTACTAAGGTAACCTGAGCTTACCTATTTTAATCGAACCTGTATTTGCACCTGGACTTTAAAATATAAAAAAAATGTTGAACTGGTATTATGAGGACCAATACAATGCATATCAACCTGAATTTCAAAATGTACAATATCCTTACTATGACCAGTACTTGGGACCACTACCAACCCTCTAGAGGTTATGGTTCAGACCAGGGTGATCCCAATTATTATTTGTACGTGCACCAGCCATACGAACCAGATAATGAGTAATACAATGATCATAATGTGTGTTGTCCATCTTTGGAGGATTTAATGAAGCAGTTGCAACATAATACTTTTTATGATCAATGTCTTTCTTTAGAAGATTCTGTTAAGAAGTTGACTGAAAGTTCACGTAGGAGAGACTTATTAATACAAGAATTTTATGAAGAGTCACTTAGGTGTAAATTAAATCAGAAGGAAAGAATTGCAACTTTCAGTATTACTCTAAATGAACTCAATTGCCAATTAGATAGGGTTCAACCATCTTCATACTTTTATGATGATGAGGATAATGTTGATGAAGAATTTGAAATATGTAATCATAATGAAGAGGAGGTTGCCACACCAACTGAGCTTCATGATACTATTGATGTTTCTAGTTCAAATCCTAATAATTGTGATGATTATTTACCTATTCAAGAGGAAAAAGATTTCACTGGAGATAGCATTGTTATAGACAGTAAAATGTTTCCTTGTTATTAAGAAGACGATGATGGTTTAGAGGAACAAGTTTATCCCGAGACCAGTGTTTTAGAGTCCAACGATTCAAAGACCATAGTCTCTAACGAAGATGATAGACTTGTAAGGAATTTAAATGTGAATAAAGGTGCCCAACCAGATTACAACCTAGAAGAATTAATTGACCATTTTTTAAAATCTAAAATTAAGGAAATTGTGCCTAGTTTATCTAAGGATACCGACTATTCTAAGTTTGGGGGTGAATACCATTCTCCTAGTGGTTTACCTTTGACTCTGATAAAGGTACCTCACTTGGGACTTGATGTATATGTCTCTACCTTATTAAGAGATTATTTTCAAGAACTGTTTCCATACCCGACTAATAATGTCCAAATTAAAATGCAGGTGTTAGAAATAGGGCTGCACATCAGGTGGGTCGGGTCGGGTCGGGTCGGGTTTGGCCTCACCCGCACCCGACCCACCGTAAAGGCGGGTGACCAATTTTTCACCCGCACCCAACCCGCCGTAGGACGGGTCGGGTCGGGTTTGACCCGACTTTACAACGGGTCGGATGCGGGCACCCGCGGGTCACCCGCCCAGACTGCACAAATCTAACTAAAACTGTTGTTCTGTACACTAACAAGTTCAGCAGCTATTCAGCAGTTATAAAACAGGTAAATTCAATAATGAGATATCTTCATTTCAGTAGCCAAGCAACAATTTAAGGCAGAAAAATAAAAAAATTAATGTAAACACAACTATTTTCTTCATCAAATTGTTTATACAGTTAGAGAATGAAGAATGAATTCAGTAGTATCAACACCGCCAACTCCAAAATCTTTGGTCTCTCTTTCCTGTCACTCTTCTAACAAACCAAGTTATCCAACATGAATCAAGAGCTAATCAGAAGTAAGTCAAGTTAGCATATATATAGAGAGAGATAAAGAGAAAGAGAGTCATGCTTCAAAAATAAAGTAAAAAAACTCACTAAAAATGTTCTTTTCTCAACATCTAACGAAATAAGCTGCAAAGGAAACATAAAGAAGAGGGGTTTTACCTAAGCTTCTCCTCTGGAACACAACCCAGATCAATATTGCATACTGGGCAGCAATCTTCATCTGTCAGCTTCTTATAGATACACTACCTACAAACTGATTATAAGATCAATTCAAAAGTAAGCGAAGTTCGGGCAACTGAGGTAGAAAAGAATCTAAGTTGTAGGACAGAGAGATGAAATTCAACATCCATTACTGACTAAGAAGAGCCAAGAAAAAGGTCAAGCTGCACTTACCAGTTTCCTGGCCTATGCTCAGTAGCATCAGAAAAAAGAAACAAATATTCCAAAAATGGTACTGAAGTTTAAACATATAAAGCAAGTACGAGAGAAAGCGCCGAGGGGTGATGTTTAAGCTCAAAATCTGTAACTTATGCATTACAGTATTCTGACACTATCAATCATTTAAACGTTCGAATCCTGAACTCAGATTTGAATGAGATCTAAAGTTTTAGGAAACTTGTGTTGGTGGCCATGCATGGTTTCACATAACAACCCTGAAGATGCATGTTTCCCAGTGAAAAATATACGAAAAAGATCTACAAGTCATTACAACGCTGATATCATAAGACTCTATATTTAAGTTTCTAAGATCAACATCTGAGAACCTATCTACAAGGTTTGCACTTTGCACCTTAAACAACAATTCTTCACAGGTATGTTTTTGATGTGTTAAAAGATCATACCCAATTGCTTGGTTTATCTACATAATGGTGTAAGTATTCAATTAAATGGCAAAATATGCAGTATTATCTAATCAAACTATTACTTGTTATTCTGATCAAACGAAGTTTAATCCCAATGACTTAATACAGAGTAAGTCAGTTCTGGTTTAAGCAAACTGAAGTTTAAATAATGTACATCTAGTAATGAACCTGACCACCAACAGAAGATACCTTTGGCGGACGAAGAAGCTGAACTTCTTGAAGGTATATCGTTGTTACCTTTGGAAGCCGATGCAGACCCCTCTTTTGTAGAAGATTTTGATTCCTGAAAAATTAAAATATCATAGAAATTGTCCAATCAAAAAGATGCTGGAAGTTGATGGCAATAAGATACAACAAATCAATCAGGTTTAGAGGGGGAATACCAACTAAAGAACTATCAACACTTCCCTTTTTTAAGCAAAAACAAGAACTTACATTTTCCGTCTTCACCTTTTTCGAATGTGCACTATTGGCAACTTTAACGTCATCCCCAGATGCTTTTCTCTTTGACTTCGAGGATTTGGATGTAGTAGATGGGGTTCCCCGAGTAGTTCCCGAAGGCGTTGCTTTTGCAGGAGTGTCAACAGGTCCTTCTTTAGGTGTATCCTTCTTTTTTGGAGCCAACACAGGTGACATGCTCATATCATCGTCCACGTCCTGCAAATGAATCAAGGTAACCAGAAACATAATTAGAAAAACCAGTTTGGATTATCAGAGGAACGAAAATTCGCTTTATCTACTACAATGCACTAATTTTCTCATGTTAAGAAGTTCACAGTAAGAAAATGACAGAATAGAATACATGCAGATTATGTATAATATGACAAAGTGATGCTGTAAATATAAAATGGGGTTGAACCTGCTTAATTTCTGGGGGAGCAGGAACTTCTGGAGCCAAATCTTCTCGTTCCTCGGGATCATTACCAAAACCTTTCCTATTGATATATCACCAATTGGGAAAATTAATAAAAAGTTCACTCCTTAGAACCCCATATTTAACTGGACAATATAAACCTTTCAATAAAATTTTCACATTTATTCTCTGATTAAGAACAACACTTACAGCAGTCATTTCTAGATCACCTGAAGAACAACAAAGAAGACACAAAGACAACAATGGCCAAAGTATACAAAACTAATGAAACGACAACTGCTTGTCACCCTTAATGATTTGATTCCATCAGAAAACTCTCTACCCTTAATGATTCTACACTCTACTTCTAAACTGTGAGAAGCTCTACACATTAGGGCTAGCAACTCAAATAACATCAAATACAACCACTTAGCTTATATCCCTTCAGTCCTACATAAACCCATAAACTGATGCTCTAGGATAGCTAAATCTAATTGAGGGAAACACAAAAATAGGTTATCTTACAAAATGTTTTACCTTTACAGAATACAGAGCATGAATCCCAAATTAAGAAGCCATTTAATAAGTCAAACATACTGGAGAACTCCAACTCTCTTGGTTTCAATATCTTCTCTAGTTAATAAGGGGATGTAATATAGAACATAATGAATCAGATCGTTAAAAATCAAAACTTGAAACAACCCAAATTATAAAAATGGAGATAACAAGAAACCCAAATCAGAGAAAAGCGTAATACACACAATCAAGCTCAAGAAAGGTATAAAACAGAGAGATTGAAATAAATCCTCCGATTGTAAAAGCTAGGATTTCAATGTCTTATATCTTTTAAAAGATAGACTTTCAATTAGTGGTAGACTACCGGTGAACATGATGATAAACGAATGATGGTGAGTGGAAGTGCGGCGCCGTGGTGGTGGTAGTCTGAGAGTGGGTGAGAAGTGAGAGCAGTGAGAAGAAGAAAGAAGTGAAGAAGAAATACGAATGGAAGTGGAACTGCACATACGAATGGAAGAAGTAGGGATTTTCTGGCGGGTGGGCGGGTCGGGTCGGGTGAGAGGAGCTATCACCCGCACTCGACCCCCCAGAAGTCGGGTTTTAATAAAATCACCCGCACCCGACCCGTTCATCGGCGGGTCGGGTGAGGGTCGGGTAATTTTGGGCGGGTGCGGGTCGGGTTGGCGGGTTGGGTCGGGTTTGTGCATCCCTAGTTAGAAACCCATAATTCTGTTGATGTGGTTGATGCGTGTCGTAAGTGCAACAAATTAATCGATATATTTCCCACTAATTAACTAGTAATATAGCAGTAGTAAGGATCGTTCCAACAGAGAGCTATGTAATTGATAGGTTATTTAGATTAGCAAAAATCTAATAAATACCGAAAAGGGGGTTTGTTTTAAAGCAATTTAAAAAATATATAATAAAAAGCTAATAAGAAATAAGGATTACTAGGGAATCATTCGTCGTGACCAAACGTTGACTCGAGTAGTATACTTATCTATCTTTTGTCAGAATCAATTATCACCAACCGTAGAATAGCATGTACCCTTAGTTATCCCCAAAACTCCTTATATCACCGGATAACAAGTACGTTTAGTCATCGGATTCTATCCAACTGAGCCACCTTGAGTTTCGCTTATAAGATATAACTGAAACAAACGTTTTAGGGTTTGTGAATTTAGGTTTGATCCCAACAGTTAAACTCAGTATGCTCGATTCATTTACTGATGTTGTCTTCACTCGCAATTTCTCCACAGAATCCCTCTGTAAGGTCTCGTGATTTCTACTTGTGTAGAGAACTAAGAGACTATTACACTTATCCCCAAACTCTTTACTAGCGATAGGATAATCGAGATTAATCTAGCACGTGTTCCAAACAATCTAAGAATTATCCATAAAATATTAGATAGTAAAAACAATCGATATATAATTAAAACTCCAAATAAATTAATAAAATTAATTTAGCTTCACGCATGGAACATTAAAATCTTCCATAATCAAATAAAAATTAGTTACACATACTAATTGAGTTCATAAACAATAAATATAAATGAAAAGATGAAACTAGAACTCAAACCCAAAACAAACCAAACCCAGCTTGTGTAGTGGGTTGTTGCTTAAACTCAAGCCCGTTGTTATTGTTGTGTGTTGCTGCTAGCTTGCGAACTGGTGGTGGTTGGATGGTGTGTGAAGCTTGGAGAAGAGGGTTTTGGGCCGCGTGAGTGTTGGAGAGGATATGGATGTAAGTAGGCAGAGAGGAGAAGAGGGTTTGGAGAGGAGCAAAAGCTCCTCTCTGTTTGGAGACGGAAACTGGCGTGAAGGGGTTGAGATATAGGTTTAAGGTTCACGGCTTCCTTTATATAGAATCTGTCGTTGAGCTGAATAAAACTCTAGGTAATCTTTATCGCACCACCGACTAGACTGAGAATCCGTAGTAAACACGGATTACAGCTTTTTATCTTCTTAATTTTCTACTTAGAATATGTCGCCCACGCTCACTATTACCTATCCTAAACTCCGTTCAAAACCATGTCTTTATATCAAACTCAAACTCCTTTTCCATGTATTTTCTTGAACTCCATTGGTCACGATTCAGATAACTTTGCCACCACCAATACGTCTCTCAAATTCGAACCAAATAACAACATCACCTCAGACTTTCGTCATTAACGCCCAACAGACTCGAGTTCACCACTATTGTCCATGACAGATCAGAACTCCATCAATATTTTTCATGCTGCCATCGATCTTCCTTCTATGAATGGCAGAAATCAACCACAGCCATCATTTCGATCATCACGGGCATGTTGTCAACTCAACAGCTCTCAACTTCTCTCAAGCCATCATCAACCCATCGAGCTCATCACAAACACCCCCATCAATCAACTGCCATCTCACGATCATTAATCTATTGTGGACGGGTGTTGAGCCTAGTTTCCTAACTAGGGTATTAAACTAAGAATATGTCAATATATTATCTTTCCTAGTTCTGTTGTAGTTTCCTAGTTATTAGGATTTCCTAATTTGTTACCTTCTCTTGTATATATATATATATATACACATATTGTAATCAATCAAGGCAAGTCAATAACTAGGAAACTACAACAAAACTAGGAAAGATAATATGTTGACATATTCTTAGTTTAATACCCTAGTTAGGAAACTAGGCTCAACACCCTTCCACAATTCAATCAATCTCTGATCAATAATGGTAGCAACCATCAACATTGTTTTCTCGTGCTCAATCAGTACCTCCAACTTAACAACGTCACCACCATATGGTATTCATGAACTCCACAGTACCATCAACATCATTATCACGGCTGCCATGATCCACCAAGATCACTGCTTTCTCTACCACCCTCAACTGTCACTTCTTCAGCTCGAGACTCACTCTCTTCCATCATTAATCAATCATCACTGCCACCACATCACAGGACCAAACCCATCTCATCTTCTCCAAACTTCTCCATACGGCAGCAACGTCTTTAATTTCTTCTCCTTTGTTATTGTAATGGCAAAGCACAGTTCTTCTTCATATCTTTCATCAATCAGCATCAACTTCCATCGAACTTCCAATGGTAGCAACCATCAATTCTCTATACTCTGTTTCATGCTCGAGTCCTAATTTTCTTACGTTCTGAATTTGGGAAGATGGTGGCTGCCCCGAGAATAGGAGAAGGTGCTCTTAGTGGTGTTCAAAATATGGCATCCCCGAGTAAACAGGATAGTGCCTTTAACACTATTTAAATATGTCTGCCCCTTAACGTACTTGCCAATAGTAATCTCCCATGAAATGACCATTTTACCCTTAGTTCTCGTTTTGCTCATAACTTTCTCATACGAAGTCAGAATGACTTTATTCTTTCGCCGTTAGGCATCGTGTTTTCATTCTTTATATGACAATGATTTATGGATTTGGACAAGTTTCAATTGGCATTTGGCCCTTCTTCACTTGTTTTGGATGATTTCACCTAATAAAAGATAACTAAACAAAAACAAACGTAATATACAATAATTCACAAGAAATCTAGCAAATACTAGCATGAAATTGACACTCTAAATATGTAAAATATGCACTTATCAGTGGTTTACCCGGTCATGATACCATAATTGACTTTGTTGTCCCACCAAAATTTTATTTACCAAATATGGGAATGTCTGAACTTCAATTGTGTCGGTTCTTAAATTTTGAAACTAAATACAATTATTTTAGACATTTTGAATCGACACATTTTCTTAAGAATAACCACCACTTTCATGTATTCCATTGTGGTCAACTGTGTGAGTCAAATCCGATTGACTTTAAGGATCCACAATTATTTCGATTATTGTTATATGATTCGTAAATTTGAATAATCATTTTTTGGTCTGGATGAAGACTTTAAACTTAGCGCTCTATGGGAGGAAACCCATACACTTTTGGTGCACGGTGCTGGTAATATCTTTCCTTATCTCTTTTACTTTGTTCGTTTCTCTTTGTTCATTCATTTATCTTTAGAACATCGAGGACTATGTTTAACTTAAGTTTGAGGGTAAGGGAGAAAAAATTTAAAAAAATTAGTTGTACCAATTTCTAACTTTTAGAGTCATGTAGTATCCGTCTAGCTAAGTTTACATGCTGATTCTCCCCAAAAAGATGTAAATAGAATTGCTAGAAAAAACTACATTTGTGTTCTTAACCAATGAGAGAATAGTCGTGACGGACCCAACCATCCATATTGGAGATAATTAAGCTAGAAGGAAATACAGAATGATAAAACTAACCAATCATTAATGGAGACTACCCTTTGGAGTGAGGTACCAAACCTTCAACTGTCCTCTTAGAGTGTTTCATCTGGATAAACTCCGAGTAGAATGATGAGCTACTCAACCTCGCACCATTTTCAACACTTTTTTTTTATCTCTTAGTGCTAATTCTTATCACCATGAGGGTGACATCAAGACTAGCCTCATCTTGTAGTCTCAGTCACAACAATTACAACTCTCTCTTAATAGAAACTCAACATCAACAACAAGTGGAGCAACATCAATTCATGAAGAAGTTGAAGACGTTCAATATTTACAAGCAACAAAGAAAAAAAAACATTACATATACAAAGAAGAAAAAAACAAAAGATGTAAATTTTTGAAGAACTGTGTACCAACAGTTGTGAAGATTCAAGTACAAAAGTCCTTCTCCATTGGCAAGTAAAGTTTTATTTTTAATGTTTTGTATCATTTTTTATATCAAATTTATTCACAAAAAATAAAATAAAATAAATCAATCAATCAGTAAATTAAAAATCAAAAATTCAAAAAAATTGTGTAATAATTTCATTAGAAAAAGGCATGGAAAAGAAGAAATTCAAAAGGAAGTTTCAAAACAACAAGTGATTGAAGACAAAGAGGAAAGTTCTACAAGTTTCAAGAGTTTATCATCAAGGGTTGAAGTCAAAGACTGAAGACAGAGTTGTTTTTATTGAACACCATTAGAGAGTTGTGAGACTAGAAGGTGAGAGTATGTTCTCATCCTTATATATGGTCGATTTCTTAAGAAGTCATCGGATTTCTTTTCCTTTGAGATCATCATAAAAAGATTTTGGTTTGAGATCGTCAAAAAAAGCGTTACCATCAATAGTGTGCTAGTATCCTATCTTCAATCCTTCTTACACACTGGTGTGACCCTTAAAATCGTTTCTGAGTGCAAATTCATAAAATCCTATGGTGAGGCAGAGTCGAGGTGAAATGCTTATTCGGTTGCTCTGTTAGTCCGTTGTCCATATGGCAAAAGACATCTTTGACACTAGTTCAACTCGTCACACCTACTCTCTTATTGATTAAGAGTATTAGCATGTATTTTTCTCTGACGCCTCTAATGACTTGGCATTTGGAGGAGAAACTTTATGTCCTCGTAGCTCTTTGGATACTTGTGACATTAAAAGTTGGAATAAATTTTTTTATGAGTATATTTGTTACAACCCTCACAAGACAACACTCGTCCGCTAAGGACACTTAGGGGTTTAAAGGTTTGTTACACATGCTAAGTGTAGTCGCGATTCCTGCGAAAGTGAGTTAGAATTTTTATTTTTAGATTAATTTTAATTTGTTTTTAGTTTTGCTCAAGGACTAGAAAAATGTAGGTTTAGGGGTATTTGATGAGTGTGCAAATGCTTCATTTTTACATCTTAATTTAAATTATTAGTTCTCTGTTTTATACACATTTGATAATTTTTATTTAATTTTACAGTTTTTAGAGCTCGATGGACTAAAAATAACGATTTTTACCCGTAAAGTCGAGGAAAAGCAGTTACACATCGAATGGTGTCCCGGCTATTTCAAAACACAAATAATGGTGGTACTTGAATTTTAAAAGTCAAAACGAGTCAAGACCCAAGTATCATTTATGCGTTAATGGGTCAAGCATTTGGGCCAAAGACGTTTGGACTTGAAGCAGGAGGTGATTATTGGACTACAACAAATGCTTCATCTTGGGGCTACACGAAAAGAATAAGATTTTATAATGGCTCACTTGAGAATTTAGTTACATAACTAAGAGCAACTACAATGGTGCAGTCAAAACCCGAATCAAAGATGTTATTTGATCTTTAGTCGAGAAAACCATGCCACAGCCGTGCGATTAAAGATTACGTTTAATCAAGGAAATCTATTGTACAGGATTAAAAGTAATCGCTCATCGACGACTAAAAATTATGATCAAGCGAGGCAGTAGAAGCTCGTTTGGACATAAGCGGTGTACCAGCATTTCGTTCAAAAACACGGGTGTAGAGATGGTAGTTCGCCAGACGCAGCGGTATGTTGAGGCTTCGCCTGCTGAGACGAGAAGCTAGAGTGCCGCTTACACCCAAGCGCAACACCAGCGTTTCGCCTATTGTGAGCGATGACTTACGCTACCGTTTGTCTTCATGCGGAACTCCACAGCTTCAATTGTGTCCGAGCTAGGTAATAGTATGTCGCCCTGTCCCAGGCGTTACTCCAGCTGCTCGCCTAGATCAATATTGCCATTGGATTATGTTTACCGTTAATATGTTACAGTTAATTTAACCATTGGCGTTGTACAACGACTATATTTTTACACTATATATGGAATACTAAACCAATGTCATTTTACTAAACTCATTCACTGTTATTGTATTTGAAATTTCTAAAGTTCCTTACAATTTAATAAGTATGCGAATCGATTAGGATTATGGCGCCATCCAAACCCCGAGGTCCAAATTTTTCTACATTTGAAGATGTTACCATGTGTACAATTCATTTGTCATTTTCTCAAGATTCTAGCATTGGTACCGATAAATCTGAAGAAAAATTATGGTCTCGTATATTAAATCGAATGAAAGAAGCAATACCTTCGATGCCACCACGTAGTTGGACCTCCCTTCAGAAACAATTTCAAATTATAAGTAAAGATGTGGCACTTATGTCTGCAAAGGAGGCTGAAGTGGAAAGGGAACATCATACCGGATGGGGCCCCGAAAATAAGGTAACTACTCATTTAATTTTTCTGATTGTATTAATCTTTCAGATTGTAAATCCTTTACTAAATTGAATTGAAAAACTAAATTGCAGAAGTAAAGATGCTTTTCAATGAAGCTACTGGGAGAAGTTTTAAGCATGAAGATTGCTACACAGTTATGTTAGATAATATTAAATATTCCAAACGGTCGACAGCTGTTTTCGATTCATCACAAGCTGAGTCTGATTACGACAACGTTGAGGACAACCAGAAAACACATGACTTAAGCCTAGATGGTTCCAGTGCCTATGAAGACCTTGGAGATATCCCTAACACATTAATCCGTCCAATGGGGAAAAAAGAGGTCAAACGACAGAAGACAAAAGGGAAAGCAAAATTTACTGAACAACAAGAAATGATGCAAAATATTTATAGAGAGCAACAAAACTTCAACGCCAAATATACGGAACAAAGAGATATGAAGATGGCACAGAGAGAAGTTGAGTTTGCAGCAAAACTAGCTGATTCAAATGCAAAGTTTGCAGCAAAACAAGCTGATTCAAATGCAAGGTTTGCGGCAAAACAAGCTAGGAAAGAAGCAGAAGAGGAGTTTCGTATAATAACGATGGATATCTCCGTAATGGATGATGTATCAAGACAATACTTCGAAGTTAGGAAGGCAGAAATTTGGAAGAAAAGATTAAACCAATCATAGAGGCCATTCTTATTTAGCATTGTCATATGATGTTTGAAATTTTATGAATTTATTTAGTTATTTTGAGTTTATTTTTAATCAATAAATTGTTATGTTTTTAATGTGTCCTAATTTAATTATAAATTTAAATTTCTTTTGTTTTTTAAAACTAATTTAAATACTCAGATGAACTCAAAAGAACGTTGTCATATAACAAGACCTTAATAATTAAAGATAACATCACTCTCGCTAGAATCGCGGGTACACTTACACGAGATTTACCCCCAAAACCTATATAGAGGATTTACAAAATTTCACTCTTCGCCAAGAGATGACCATATGTGTTCGATCAAGTCATTTCGCAAATGAACCCCAGTCTCTTTATCGAATATTGCACGTCTGCGTTGGTCCTTTATCATTCTCGAAAGTTCAACAGTGTTGTGCCTAGAAATATTTACTGGTGCACCGTGGCTGCGTTGCTCATACTCATGCGGCCAATCACCGGGTAAACGTTCATCCTCCACTATCATATTATGTAGAATGATGACAGTTTTTATTATATATGCTAACACGTCTGGATTCCACATTCGTGCTGGTTGTTTGATGATTGCAAATTGATTTTGCAGCACCCCGAAGCCGCGTTCTACATCTTTTCGACAACCTTCCTGCATAGCAGAAAATTTATGTTTCTTTTGGGAATCTGGATGTTTAATCTTAGTCACAATAGTTGGTGTCTCTGGGTATATTTAATCACCTATATAATACCCCATATTGTATCGATTTCCTTTAATTGAAAAGTTTACTGCCGGTGCTTTACCGTTGATAAGCTTTTTGAAGATATACGAACGGTTCATCACATTGATATCATTGTTAGAACCCGGCATACCAAAAAATGCATGCCAAAACCAAAGATCATACGACACCACTGCCTCCAGGATAATACTTTCGCTACCCTTGTACGCGATATAAGCACCGGATTCATCCAATGGGCATTTGTCCCATTTCCAGTGCATGCAATCAACACTACCAAGCATCCCTGGAAATCCCCTTTTTTGGTTCTCAGCAAGAAGGAGTTCAACATCACGCTTAGTTGGTGTGCGCAAATATTCATCCTCGTACAATTGGACTATAACCATGCAAAACCTACGAGTTGCTTCCAAAACTGTGGTTTCCCCAATACGTAAATACTCATCAATTGCATCTGCCGCACATCCGTAAGCTAACATTCGAATTGCTGCAGTAATTTTTTAGTGAGGGGTTAATCCAAGAACACCACATGCATCTCTTTTTTGAACAAAATAACTATTTACCGCCACAACATCACCCAAAATACGGTTGAATAATTCTCGACGCATTCTAAATCTTCTACGGAATACATTTGGCGGAAACGTCGGGTTTCTGCAAAAGTAATCTCTCCATGGAATTTTGGCACCGGCATCACGTTGTCTTGGTATTTTTATACGTGTATGTGGACAGTTCATATTTGAAACCATTAATTCAGCAGTGATGGCTAGGTTATTATAGTTCAATGCAAGTGAACTTTCGTCTGATGAGTAATAACTATTGTTATCATCATCGCCTAATGAAGAAGAAGAAGAAAAAAAGTATGAGGAGGAATAATAGAAGAGGAACCATAGTTGTGAATGTTATTTTGAGAGTTTGCCAAAAAAAAATTGATGCAAAATGTTTTGTAGGAGATGATGATATTTTCGGTTTGTATTCAAGGAGAAGCCGGTGAGTTAATTTATAGGAAGCTTCAAATATGATTTTGAATATTGATATGACAATATACGGTCACCATTTCAATGCAAAAAGAAGCGTTGTACATTGTCAGAGATATTAATTGTAGGTTGACAAGCCAATGAAAGGAATTGACAATACACAGTCACCATTTCACAATGAAAGGAAAAAATGGAATTTGGAATATAGATATGACAAAGTAATTGGAAATATTTTCGTTCAAACTAACAATTCAAATATGATGTGACAATACCAAATGACATAAACGACAAAGTTAAAAAAAATCAGAGTTTTGCTTTGACACTACAAAACAGAAAAAGTTTCAAAAGTAATTTGAAAAGACAATTCATATTTGAGAAAATATTATTTAAAAAAAACAATAAAAATATGATGTTAAAAATAAAAATAAAGGTAGAAGGATTTGAGGCTAATTTTTGTCATTTATAAAATAAATAAGAATAAAAAAAGAAAATCATATAGGAAAGTAATGATAGCTTTTGCTTCTAAAGATTTTAAAAGCTCCTTCTCCTTATTTTCTAAAAGTTGAGGATCCGAGAAAACTTTACCAAACACATATATGAAAAAAAATATTACTTAATATAAGTTTTCAAAGTGCTTTTAGAAAGAAAATAAACAATAACAGACCCATCCTAAGAGCAAGGGCTATGGGTACAGAACCCTCTTTCAAAGTGAATGAGTTTAAGCAAATTAGGTGTCACTATGGGTAGGGGAAGGGTCCCCTTTCATCCAAAGTCTTTTAAACACTCTTTCATATGAAAGAGTGATCGCCAGTCTAGCCTAGACGAGTAAACTTCAGTCTTCCAAGCCAAACGGGGTATTTTCCCCGTCTAGGTATTTCTTTTAATCTTAAATTTCTAAAATGTGAGTACTACCTAGGTTTTTATAACTAAAATACTTACATTTTTTATCTGGACGGGTAATCTTTACCGTCCAAGTGAAATTTTATACTAGACGGGGAAACTTCACCCATAGTGTAATATCACTCCATCGTCTAGTTACTTACTCATTTTGAAAGGGATAGAGTGTTCAAACACTCTATCACATAGCCCTTGCTCTAAGTATGTTGACAATACCAAACATGTTATGAAATAAGTATTTGGTGGATTTACACCACACTTTCACCATCATCTTTTCATCTCCTCTTCACCTCTTCATTTTCCCCACTACTTTGTAACCACCACACTAGTAGTAATGGGTGCATTCCCCTTAATTCCATTGTAAACAATAATTCCATTACCATAGATCCATGACTAGCAATCATGGTGCTAGAATGTTGGCTTTTTTCTAAATCCTAAATAATTAAACAACTGGAAAATATTCTTAAACTTCCATTTACTCCAACTTCATTATCTCTAGTCTTCTTCACTTCGGTCGAATCACTGGGATCGTTGTCCAGGAGCATACGTACATGAAAAGTTTTTAACAATGTCTCGGTATACCGGAACTCCATAATAGATACATAAGATTTTCGCAATGTTCAAGCTAACTCAACAAAATCGAATATATATGGAAGCCAGAAGATGAATCAAATTTCAAACAAGATAAGTGAGGATAAATTTTAGGTTAAATACGAATCGAATTATTTTCAGAGAAAATTAGATCGGTGTTTAAATTAAATCATGTTGATCATGAATCTAAAATCACATTTATGAAAGTACAGTATTAAGAGATCATTGAAATACAAACGACGAACATATTGATTGATTAACATCAAGAAATTTCAATTGAGAAATAGTTAAACCAAGAACAGATCACTCATAATAACTAAAATAAGATCGAAAGTATCTAATTATTTAACCTAAAAAGAGAGAATCGAATCTATATGATGTGGGAGATCGAAACCCTAGCTAAAAACATCTCTTCCAGTAGCTCTTGGGAAAGGATTTGGGCGACTGAAATAACGAAAGAGAAAATGAATACCTAGTTCTATGATTTTATCATATATCTAGGGTATTATTGGTATTTTTAAAATGTATAATTATGAACACACGTGTGTCAGGGCAACTGCAACGGTGAGACTATACCAAAGACTAAAGAGGAAAAAAATTTGGTCGTTTTTCATTTTTAACGCAACGGTTTTGAACCTATATATGATCGCACGCCCTTTTAAGCAGACGTTTGTTATTGTGCGTTATTATAGATGAACGTAAGATGACACAGACGTTTCTCTGGTGTAACGTATGTTGTTGGGCGCACATATTGGTGAGCGTCTCATATGCCTGGAACCAGGCGCACTTCTAATTGAACGTTGCATAATCATACGCTGCCTTTAGCAAACATATGTTTAAGCGTCCATACAAGGTAGCGTCTGCTATCGAAGCATAGTCATATGGGAACGTATGTAAATTGAGCGTTGTCTTGTGTAGACGTTTACTCACAGACGTCCTCCTAGTCAAACTCCAGAATCACAAACGCTCCTTTATAAGAACGCCCATATATGAAACGTTCATGTAAGCGTTCCCTTATATGAACGTTCATTCTATATTATTTTAATTAAACTAAATGAAACTAACTTAACTTTGCCTTAAACGCACTTAAACGTTCACTAAAACATTCACTTAAACCTTAACTTTGCCTTAAACGTTTGTGCACTTAAACGTTTGTGCACTTAGGAACATTTGTGCACTTAAACGTTCACTTATGTGAGCGTTAGTTTCATTTTATTTGTGCACTTAATTAAGCATATGGAAGTAAATGTTCCCTTAACTAAGCGTCCAATAATAAACTTGTTCGACGTCTTTTTAATAGAACGTATGATAAGTGGGCGTTATTTCAGCAGAACGTTTCAACCAGACGCTCATTTGGCTTGCGTTTCTTCAACGAGCGTTGTCCTACTGAAGCGTTACTTCATACGTATTCTTTTGTGAGCGTCTCATCAGGCGCTTCTCAGCTACTGCGTCCGTGTTTCAAAACGCTATCATAAGAAAACGTCTTCTGTTAACGCCCAATTAGAAGAGCGTGCGAGGATATATAGGAATTGGAGAAAATTTTCTCCTGAACAGTGGTTTTACTCGCCTCATTCCTATATATAATCGACCGTTGCGGTTGATTTTGGGCGACTAAAAAATAAATTTACTCTTTACTCTTTAGTATGATCGTCCGTTGTAGTTGCTCTCAGGACCCTATAATAACATTTTTGGTCCAAAAACATGTTTTTGGACCACCAGTTAAACTACCTGTAGTGGATGGACTAGTCATTAAACGGGTCGTCTAGAAAGGAATAATCAATAATTCCTAGTTTTACAAAATACAAATCCACGGTCAAAGTACAACTTAGTTCATATGTACGAATCGAACGGTTCATAGAAACAGCTAAAACCCCTTTTCTCTTCTGTTCTACTAACTCTTTTTCACATTCTTTCTCCCTCCGCAACTCCAACGAAGCCAAGGTAAGCAAAACCAAAATTTCGTTTCGATTCTTAGGTTTCACCTTCACAGTTCAATCTTAATCTCAAATGTGTATATTAAGTTTTTGTGTGTTTGTCTTCTTACTTTCCTAGCAGATGTTTTTGTTTCAAAAATTAGGGTTTTAGTTTGTTTTTCGAAGGGTATAATGACTAATAGTCTAGGATACTGTTTAACTTATTAGGGTGATATCAAGAAACATCAAAACATGCTCTGTATTCATCATATGTCTAATTGAAGCTTAATTTCTTGTTTCAGTTCAAGAGGTTCGTGCTTAAAGATATGGCCCGTATTGGAAATGTAAGTAATTTGAGTTCTGAGATTTTAATTATTTTAATTTTATGTGTTTTTTTTAGTGTTTTTTAAGCTTAACACGGGAATCTGTTTGATGTGTATTGTGAATTATCACAGAGGAAGAAGAGGATTGGGTTTTCAAAGGCACCTATTATAAAGAAACCCATTGTTGATCATATAACGGGTGACAAAATTCCGAAAAGTTTTGTGTTTTCTAGAGGTAAACTTTCTGGTTCATTGAAGCAATTGTTAAAGGATTTGAGGGAGATGATGCTTCCCTATACTGCCCTTAAGCTAAAGGTATAGTCATTTTATATTCCTATATGTATGTCTTTTTTTTTTTTCTCGTTTTGTATGCTTCAAGTACTTTTAGAATTTAGCTTGTCAATATATTTGGTTGTTATCACTCAATATGTAAATTGATGCAATTAAACACAAAAGGTCTACTTTTTTGGTTATCGATGAAAACACTGTGTTTTATGTTTTGGCGTTTTGTCGGTGTAAATGGAAGCATATTTGATGGCTAAATATACTAATAACTACTGATTATGTCTTTTTTTGATTTGTGATGAGGATAAGACCTTTCTTATCTTGGCCTACCTACCCTGTTTGTAATACTGATCATCATTGATTATGTTATAGAGTTTGTATCTAGTAGTGTCTGGGATGAAGGATGTTGCCAACAGTCAAATACTTGTAAGCTAAGAATACTATAAAATGGTTAAAATTGTCCGAGGCTAGTTCGAGCTACCAAAACTAAACGGATTGTTGTGAACTTTTCCGGAGCTATTTAGCCTCTATTTACGTGATGATGTGCCTTCAGGTTCATCATCGTTGTCAGTAAGAAGACGACTCTACACAATGCCACTATCTTATTTGTAGTTAAATTTTGTTATGTATAATGCTATCTTTAATCAACTAAAAAGTAACTAATGCTTTATGATTTATTTACTATTTCAGGAAAAGAAACGGAATAATCTAAAAGATTTTCTGAATGTCGCGGGAAGTTTGAGCGTAACTCATTTCCTGATGTTATCTAAAACTAGTAGTTCGCCCTATCTTCGAGTTGCAAGGACACCTCAGGGCCCAACTATTACATTCAAAATAGAGGAGTACTCATTGTCACTTGATGTTGCAAAATCCCAAATACGTCCTAGACGTCCTCCAGAAATTTTCAAGTGCCCTCCTTTGGTAAGCATCAATTTATCCATCTTCTAACTCCTAAACAGCGAAGATTATTGTGCTTGGTTTACCTTCCTGTAACTTTTTCTCATTTGATGATTTCATTAGGTGTTTGGTCTTGTTCGTGCCTAACATCTAAATAATTTCGTGGCAGATTGTACTTTCTGGTTTTGGAACCGGAGAACAACATCTAAAGCTCACAACTGTTATGTTTCAGAATATATTTCCAGCTATTGATATCAACACTGTAAGTGATACACATTGTTTATAGTCTTATGTTGAAAAGTCCGATATCTTCTTTAGATTGACCGTTATGCTTGTTAATTGTATTGCAGGTGAAGCTCTCGTCATGCCAAAGGATAGTTCTACTTAATTATGACAAGGAGACACAGCTTATTGATTTCCGACATTATTCCATTAGATTACAACCTGTTGGTGTCTCACGGAAGATTAGAAAATTTGTCCAAAACCATCAAGCGCCAGATTTGAGTAATCTTCGGGATGTGAGCGACTTTGTTACCAAGTATGATTTCTTTCACTACAAGACCAGGACTGTATAAGACACCTAACTCATAAACATGGATTACATTTGATAGTTGTGCAGTAATTATACGATATCTGTATAAGCTAATGACTTGTTTGTTTTTGTGCTGTCAATGAAGGGCTGGTTATGGATCAGAAAGTGAACCAGATGATGAAGCATCTACTATAACACTTTCGAGTGATCTTGGAAGAGTAAATAAAGCTTCTACTAAAAGTGCTGTCAGGCTTCAAGAGATTGGACCAAGGATGAAACTTAGACTTATAAAAATCGAGGATGGACTATGTGCTGGTGGAATCATATTCAGCGAATACGGTGAGGGCCTACTACACCTTTGCTTTGTATGTTCTAATTGGATTCCGTAATGTCAACTCTAAACTACTAAGTAATTCTCTTTTGCCTCTTCCTTTTCTTAAAAGGACAGACTTAATTCAGAACTAATTGTTCTTACTCGTGAGGCTGCATTTTATGGGCCATGTTATTGGTTTCTGTAAGGTTCTCATGTATTGTTCTTCAGCTCGTAACATTTTTTTATCTTTCTCCCAGAAAATGAAAAGAAAGCGCAAAATCAGGACGGTGAGGATGATGACGAAGGCGAAGAAGATGAGGAAGATTGTTGAGGGACATGACATCCTGATGTTGAGCACTAGGTCAGAGCCACAAAGGGTCTAAGCTTGTATCATGTAGGACATTTTGACATTATGTACCCTCATGATGAATTTACAAAGAGACCAGTAACCCTGTTAGTCACAATGTCCCTCATCAGTTTTCATCATCTCTTCATTCATTGTAGGCAGATTCTTAAGCAGCTTTTGGTCTCTTGCTGTTAATTTTTTGAAAAGTTTTGATATCTTAATAGTGTTGTTGAAAAATGGATACTGCTATATTAGACGAGCTTGTTTTTCTGCTCTCAAAACATGTTATTAGAGCTAAATTTGTAATGGTTATCATTTCTCTACTGAATTCTCTGAAGTCACCACCTGTATTATACCCCTTATGAAACCCACGCCTCACCTGAAAAGATCTCAACCTACAATGACAACTACTCCCACCCCACCCACCACAATTGAACTGAATCACCATTAACTCTGATGGTGCAGCTAAATGGTATCCGGATGCTGAAGGAGCCGGTATTATATGTAGAAGTTTCTTGAGTTTTGGACCACAACTGCCCTAGTTGCTGTGATATGGGCCTTCAAGCAAGGAGCCGGTATTATATGTAGAAGTTTCTTGAGTTTTGATAGGGTGAGCGAAACAACCGTATCCGTGGATTTCACCCGGTCCAATTCAAATTTTAGCGGATGGGCACCCGGTCCGTATTTTGGTGGATTAGACGTGGATAAACTGGCTGTTTTTACGGGTTGGATGTGGATGGTATATCATCTATCCGTTGGATACCGGGCCCGGAGGATAGTTAATCAGTTGGTTTTATGTGGATATTGAGCTAATGCTATATCACTACACTAGTGACCAGAGTTAGGAAATAATGCAACTTTTACCTACAATACAGCATACCCTAACTTCACTGATTCCATTTCTATACTGATACATAAGGATCGTGATTCATGAGTATCCTCCTGGTACATATTTCAATGATTTATCGTCTTCTCACCTCTTATGGTTGTACCACTATTCATAATATTCTAGTAGTATGTAAATATAGATCAAGCCATCAATAAGGAAAATCATTTAGTTGGAGGTTTAGCTAATTAATTAGTGGAGTGGAGCCGGCGATATACACGGATAAGAGTTTTGTTTTGAGCTCACCTGTTTCAACTTCAGATGATTTCATCCATCTTAATTTAGACTTTGCAACTTGCAAGTCAGTCATTTCAAGTTATGCAATTTAGTTAGATATTATCATGTTTCTTTAAATCAATGGAATGGAAAAAGGAGTTATAGATGGAAATAAGCTTTTTCTCCCAGATTCGGTCCATTCCACGGTATTACTAGTGGTTATCGAAAGTGAATTTGGTTTTCTGATAAGAAACTTAGAAACATTGGATCGAAGGAAAACTCCGTTAATCCATCCGGTTCATCTGTTCATCCGTGGATATCAAACCCGTTGGATAATGGATTGGACATGGATGTATTTTTAAAATCCGTCATTTTAATAGGCTGAACACGGATGGTACCAAATCCGCATCCTCCCATCCGTTACTCACCCTAAGACCATAACTGCCCTAGTTGCTTGGATATGAGCCTTCAAGCAATTAGAACTGTTAATGATCATTATTGGACTTGTGCTGCTTTTGAATCACTCAATGACAAGTCAACTCAACTGCTACATAGGGGTGAGCATGGGCCGATATAGACCGGTTTTCACCTTATCCACATTCAATCCAATTCATAACGGATTTCAAATTTGGCATCCGTATCCAATTCAGCATCCAACGGATTTGCATCCAATGGATGGACAGATTGGATACGGATAATCCAATGGATTTATTTTGTAATTAAAATTTATAGTAGAGAAATAGAGGCAACACGTTTATGGATTATTTTAGAAATAAGACTACATTATTTAAAGATTTAATATTGAATTTAAGTGTAATATTTTGAAGTTACTCAAGATTTGAAGAGGAAAAATTCGACCCCTTTGAAATAAGATGCTTTTGGTGTTTGGAATCAAGTATGTCCACCTATAAATATGTTTTGTATCTTATAAGATCCCTAGGTTTGAACCCATGCCGTAACTGCACAGGCTATTTTTCATAGCCGGTTTCTTTGAAATAATATTATTCTTTAATATAATATTATAAGGTTTAACCCGTGCCGTAACGGCATGGAAATAGATATTTGTCAAAATATATATCTCAACCCTTACATATCATTAAATTTTTAAAAGATTTTAACTCATATATTTTTAATCAAAAAGGTAATATATATATCGAGTCTTTCTGTAACAAATAATTTAATTTGGTTGAATTAATTTTAACCACATGTCAACCTTCGGTATGTTATTGACATGAGTTGCCAACTTTTCGTGCTTCAGTTACTATAACATATTTAAAGTAACAATAAAAATATCTAATTTAATCCAAGTCTTTAAACTTCTAGATTTGAAATAAATTTATTTTTTGTAGTCAATGCTCCGAATCGATTAGGATTTTAAACAATATTTAAACTTTAAAATTCAAATTAAATATTGCCAAACCAAATTTAACCGCCAAGAGTTTGTCTACTAAAGGCACGTATCTTAATTTATCCCTTGATTGAAATCGCTTTCGAAACTAAATAGTTATGTTTCCAGTACCATATATGCTGGATACTGTAGGTTAACTTAATGGGGGCTCTAATTTTTTCATTATGTTGAACATGTCTTAGCATCTTGTACTATAGATGAACATGACTATTTGAAACTCTTGAATTCCAAAAAAAATTAAACAATCTTATCATTAGTAAATCGAAAATCACTTTCAAAAACCAAACTACAAGCTTATGTTTAAACCAACAAAAAATAAAAACTTCTCAGATAAACAAACGTAAACTTAAAATATAATAAACCTGACATGGATCGTTATTATTTTTAACCCCCTGCAGAATAATTTAAAGTTTCCCGAGTAATTATCATTCTCCTCTTCCTGCAGAATAATTTAAAACCTTGCCATTAAGATCTCACCGGAATATAATGCTATCAATTATCTTTTGGTTTGGTCATGTCTAAATAGTAGGTATACCTCTGCATATAGGTCGTTTAACTATATAAGCCATTTGATGCCTTTTTCAGGTTGACCCAACCCTCAAAATTTATCCCTCCATCCACCTGGTTTTAGATAGAATTGACACTTCAATTACAACCCCACAATCTCAAATCCACCTGTGGAACCTATTGTAATTGATTCTATTTTAGAGCTTTGAGGGATTCAAGTGATTTGGGATGCGATGGAGTGAGTTTAGCTATAGACCTAAATTCAAGCCAAAAGAACACACATAAATTGTCGGGAGGACATGTTCCAACCACATGTTTTGTTATGTAACTAACATTATGCCAAGTAAATCATAACATTTCAGAGAACTAATTTCAGCATGCATACATGTTTTTTCACCCGGAGAATTTATTGGATTGTTGCGAGCGGAACGAACGGGACGAGCTTTGGAAGAAGCGATCTGTTATAGAGCCATCTTATTGGGAATAACGAGGGCGTCTCTGAATACTCAAAGTTTCATATCCGAGGCGAGTTTTCAAGAAACTGCTCGAGCTTTAACAAAAGCGGCTCTACGAGGTCGTATCGATTGGTTGAAAGGTCTGAAAGAGAACGACCAGGCTCAGAACAGGAAGAGTAAAGCATGAGTGAAAGGTACGAAATATCTTCTATATTCCCTTAGCGTTGCTTCCCTACCTCTCTTTCAAAAGGAGATTCTCGTTCCTCCCATTTCATGTCAACTACGCAAACTCTTAACTAAGTGCGGTGTAGTTCCCTAGTAGACGTGTGAACATCTAGGAATTGGCTTCTCTTGCTCTATGCGACTCGAAGTACACGGACGTGTTGGAAAAAAAAGAGTGACTACTCGGCTGGGATTCCACTTTGTTATATTTTTTTTGGAGTATTCTAGGCTCGCCTGCCTCTATAATGAGTGGTTTTGTACTCTGGGAACGTGAGCTTCTGCATTATGAATCGTTTGGATAGAAGGTTCTGTTCCTTCGAAAACTTCTGACTAAACCTATGCCTTCTCTGTTCTGGTAACGAGTCCCTGGAAGAATAGATTCCAAGACATGTGAACCCTCTTTCGTAGCGTGAGGAGTCGTATTTGTGGAGTTATGATCCCGACTGAGTGGACCCTTAAAGAGGAAGAACGACGTTTGACGGCTAACACTTCTTCCCTCGCCCTGCTTGTATGGATTTCTTTCATTACTTTATTTGCTTATCGGGTAGAGATTTCTCCATCCAATATTGCAGTTGAAGAGGATTATTCTTTTGGGTTTTATAGATCCAATTGCACTTTTAATAAAAAAAAACTCAATTGTACGTGAGTGGACACGGTTTTCATCTTTAGATCTAAATCTGAGGGATAGGCCGGGGAAGTAGAGATCTAACCAACCGCTCGAATCCGTTTTTTATTCATAGTTGGAAGTTCTTACGACATAATAGATCCACTATTTTTAAGAAAAGGAAAAAAGTATTTTCAATATACCTTGAGTTCAACGAGACATTATTAATCATGTAATAAAGTATAAAATGGAACAAAGAGAGAAAAGCCGGCTATCGGAATCGAACCGATGACCATCGCTGCTCTAACCTCTGAGCTAAGCGGGCTCACATAACAGAAATTGTGTTGTGCATAGGAATTCAGTCAACTACTTAGCTCTTAGCTATTCAAAATCGATAATGAATATGAATAGAGAAAAAATGAATACTGAATAGAATGGTATTCTACAACAATATAATATAACATAAGAATTAATATAACGATAAATAGAGTGATATATGATATCAAAATTTTCAATGAGAAGAAATTCTATATTTTTTCTTTTCCATAATTCTCTTTTATATTTATGATTTATATGAATATGATTATCAATATCTTAATTCTAAATTATTAGAAATTAAGAAAAATATGGCATTCTAAAAAAAGAATCGAACGTTCAAGTATTTAAAATCGGGTGGGAAAAGTGAGAGGAAGAGAGGAATATATATGTGATATATATCCATCCATATTGAATTGCGGATACATCAATGATAGAATCATTTCTGACTAAACCAAATGTAGGTCCTTTAATAGAGAAAAAGGGGTAGATAAAAAAGAAATCAAAGAGGAGTAAAGAGAGAAACCTTTTAGATAGATAAGTTGTATCTAATGAATTCAACGGTTAACGGTTCCAGCATGAACGAAAGAAAGAAAGGGATGGCATCCCGGCCAGATCTTCGGCTCAAACTAAAAAGGGGATATGGCGAAATCGGTAGACGCTACGGACTTGATTGGATTGAGCCTTGGTATGGAAACCTACTAAGTGATAACTTTCAAATTCAGAGAAACCCTGGAATTAAAAATGGGCAATCCTGAGCCAAATCCTGTTTTCAGAAAATAAATTAAGAGGTTTCTGAAAGCGAGAACAAAAAAGGATAGGTGCAGAGACTTAGTGGAAGTTGTTCTAATGAATGGAGTTGACTGCGTTGGTAGAGGAATCCTTCTATTCAATTTGAATTTAAACTCCATAA
>JAJJMC010022403.1:3054310-3086765 GCA_023531435.1 Papaver californicum
GTAGAGGAATCCTTCTATTCAATTTGAATTTAAACTCCATAAGAATGAGGGATAAACCTATATACGAGACGTACGTATACGTACTGAAATATCAAAGATTCTATGAATGCCGCCCTAAAAAAAAAATTTACATAAAAAAAAAGGAATCACTTTTTGTGAATCTATTCCAAGTTGAAAGAAGAATCGGATATTCAGTGATCAAACCACTCACTCCATAGTCTATTAATCGGACGAGAATAAAGATAGAGTCCCGTTCTACATGTCAATATCAATACAGACAACAATGAAATTTATAGTAAAAGGAAAATCCGTCGACTTTATAAATCGTGAGGGTTCAAGTCCCTCTATCCTCACAAAAAGGCCCGTTTTACCTCTGACGAATACGGTGGGGGAACCTCCTCTTCCGAATGCGGCGGGGGCACCGAATGCGGCGGGGGAACCTCCTCTTCCGCCACAAGAACCTCGTTACCTGTACCAGGATGACGAGGTAATCGGCGGCGAGAGCGTAGACTCCATCTACCGGCGTCTGATGTTGCAGAAAGATTCCCCTACTCCAGGGGACAGCCCTGTAGCGAAGTGCAACGCACAGGACCTCTTCGAGTCCAAAGTCCAGATAATCCACACGATGCAGACTTTGGATCCCGATGGGGATTGGGCGGGTCATGGAGCTCGGGCATTGGAAACCAACGTACTCGGAGTGGAGAACCCCAGGTGGAAGATCTTCTTAGGTTGCAAAAAGACCTAGAAGAGCGTGGACTCGACTCAGTCACGTTTTCAAACCTGAGGGGAAAAGTGCGATTGCGCTAGCGGGAGTATGTACCAAATTAATTTTAGTCCTCATCTGCCTCGATTCACCGTTTCCATTACCAACTTTAGTAGCTATTATATGCACTGCTTCAACACCAACACCATCAATCACAATCTTACAAAGGATAAGTTAAAACCATTACATTCTAGACAAAAGATTTAGAATCATCTTATGCTCATGTGTATGTATACAACTGAAAAGAAAACTCATCCTAAATACAACCACCATTGCAAACTATCACTAGTGGATGTAGCCTTAAGGCAAAAAAAAAGAAAAAAATTCACGAAGAAATCCAACAGATTAAGTATAGTAATAAATATTTCCATCTAGTATAAAGATTTCTACTAAGAAAGTAGCTAATGTTATATCAACCTCATTCTATGTCTTTTCCCTTGTCTTCATATCAAGCATCTCTCTCCTGCACTCTAGAAAACAACATAAAATGTTGTGTCACATCCATCTCTTTATATTTTTGCATCATACTCAGTGACAATGCCATTAGACAGTAAACCACGGTGTTCATTGACATCGAACTAATTAAACCGATTGGTTGTCAGTAGCAGTTTTTTTAATTTCTTCAGCCATTGTTACAACCATGTCGACCTGTAAATGCCCGAGTCAAGTCTGTTGCAGCTTGAAAGATGCTTCCTTTTCCATTTGCGACAAAAGGAGTAAAATGTGATTGATGGGTTTTCTTTCGGTAAACCTGCTACAATAACGTAAGTTATCAATACCACCACTTACAATAAATATAATACAGTTCATCTTTGAAGTTCTTTGCTTATTAAATACATTTATATAAGACATAATGGAAAATACAAAAGAAGCGATTGGGATTTGGGGTCTAAGAGAAAAGTCAAAGAAACAAAGAAAAATGTTTTCGACTGATAAATAGTTGAAAATAAAATTGCGTTGAGCAAGGTAACTCGCGAAAAATATGCCTATAAAGACAAATAACACCCAACCTTAATTTTTGAAGTAATTTTTTTGTTTCATAAAAAAAAAAAAACATTTTGATTTCCTTATGAGTTTTACTTTTTGTTTGTATTTCATATTCTATCGAGTTACAATGGAACAATATACATGAAGATGATCAATAGAGAGATGCCGAGAGTAACAATACCTCCTATAATACCAAGGAATCCACTGAAGTTGGAGTCATGCAAATTAAGAACTAATTTGCTCCCATGTAGTACTTTTGGGTCTGAATTAACGTCTCAAACAGCTGCATCCATGGCGATCTTCGTAACTTTTCCATTAATGGTACCAAAGGTGCACATAGCTCCGATACTCACAACGGCAGGTCTGGCGACCCCAATTGTCAAAACCCCATACTGAAGAACTAACAACATCAATAAAAACCAAGACATTTTCATGGTATCACGATACAATGAGAGACCAATTAATATTTCACACTCATTCTCAGATGATTAAGATGAGTAGCAAGTAACCATGAGCCAACACTTGGAGACCGATGCAGGGAATTCAAAGTCTGAAATCAAATTGATGAAAATATGATTAGTACGCACCCTATAAGCAACTCATTTTAGCATAACTCAGTACTGGATGTAAGCTCCAAATGAATTAATAGATAAAGTAGAACTTTATCACAATATATTAGAGAATAATAACTCAAACATGTTAATATGTTATAGAGAAAAATGAAAAGTTGATGCTAATGGTGGTACTGATTGGGTTGAATATGTATTTACTGATTAGTTCGTATATACCTTGAGCCTTCCCAAAGCCATGGTGAGAATACAGTAAAGAACGTGAGAAACGGCTAACACGAATTTGAAGATGTGTAGCTGATGAATACCATCTGATGATATAAATGGCACTTTACCCTGTACATAAAATTTTGAATTAGAAAAATAAAGTTCTCCAACAGAAACAAAACTTAACACCAGTACGCAATTAAAGCTTTTAGATGTTAAGTTATAGTTCATGCCTTGGCTGTGCATACATCGGTGCTTCCTCCTGCAGCCAAGATACGCCAAAGACTCGTAGTTAGATTTGATGATAATCTATAAATGTTAGAAAGAAGTTTTTGTCCCAATGTACCAACCATGTCTTCTGATTCGTTATCGTTGGCGTTATTAGATGTTGTTGTTTCTCCACCGTTGTTGTTCGATCTAGTTGGAAAATATAAAGAACTTGCGAGATTGAAGGCGTGGTAAACTGGAAAATATAAAAAACTTAACGGGAAGCTATCTATACTTGAGATTTTCATTGGTGAGTTATCGCATTTGGCAAGGATGCCCACCGGGCCTTTGAAGCACCTGGATGTTGGTGATTGTTCTTAAAAAACAACCACATATGCGTTCAAAATATTTAAAATTTAAGGGAATCTAAATGGATAATGATAACTTTAAAAACAATGTATGTGCAAATACAGTTAGCCTGTAAGATGTATGTTCTGAAGCTTCGATTCTAGGTCGTTAAAATAAAGTAAAACATAAGTTAAGTTTGGCTTACCTCTAGTGAGAATGTCGAAAGAGCAGCAATGGAATTTCAATTGAAACATCAATTTAACTATGTTTGAATCTAAAAGAGATGCAGTTCATATATGTTTTCCCTAATTAGTTAGAAATGGAGACCGTGACTGAATTGTTTCTTACCCTCTTCGACATTGCTTTGGAGTCTATTTTCCTAAAAATAAAGGGCTTAGAACTAAGATTATCCCTAAATCTTAAGTAAATGAAAATTTTCTACAAAATTTACATATAACACTAATTCCTTCTTTTTGTAAGGAATGGTATATATAAAATTGTTAGTGGTTTCTGAAAAATTTATAACTCAATCAAGTTGCCAAATTCTAACTTATATAAAACAAAAATATGTACAACACCAAAACTAAAGAAGGGAAATTCCTTAACTTAGGCTCCATTGTGACCTGACTGACCTTCACTGCATTCATAACCTGTGTAATACACACTGCCGCATTGCTGACCAAGCACCAACCCCGAAATTAAAGTCCTTTGAAACATAATTTGTGCTAAGAAAAACTCTACTACCAACCTTCCAATACAAATCAATCACCAAAAGAGAGTAAAAAATACATGACAATTTACACTAAATTCCATATTAAAAAAACCCAAATCATCTAAACAAAATCACAAAAGTGTGGGCATATATCATGTATAAGAGACAGTAATATACCAGCTTCTTTGAGGACGAAGAACTGTTCTTCGGGACTCTCTTGAGCATTTTTTGTTAAGAATGCACATCTGGGATATGTGTTCCTTAACATTTGCACTTTCCATGATCTTGTTTAGGTCATAAAAAAAAGGTTTGTAAAAACAAAGAAATGAACTATTAACTTTATTATACACCAATCAGAGAATCTCTCATAAGGGATCGAGAATGGATACCTTCACACACAATAGGTTATCTATTTCTATTGTTAAATATGTTCCATCTACCAAAGGGATTTTGACCTATTCTAAGACCTGGTATTTTCTACCTCCCACAACTCCAGCAACACATACACACAGTCACACACACACAACGCACAACCATGGTAGCCAATTAAGATAGAGAACTCTGGATATAAAATCTAAATTAATTTTTTGAAGGATGGATTTATTTCGCACAAAATGGTTATCATGGACAGTGGACACTAATGACTTTATGGACGATTAAATGAGGATTTCGACTTACCCATGCCATACTATTACATCAAATGAAAATTATATTGTTAGATTAGTGAAGAAAGAACTATTACTTGAGAGATGAGACACAAAGACTGCATTTGATTTCTGCTGATAGAATCTCCAACAAATGCCAAAGATTTCCCTGTGAGAAGCTCCAAGAGATGAACTGGATAAAAGATAGGTAGTTCACAATCATGTTTGAATTGGATAATAAAGAATTATTGTCACAACAATAATATCAATTACCATGAAAAAGAAAAAACATGCAATAAAACCAAACCCCCAAAAGACTTACCAACTAAGCAATGATCGAACTCTGATGGAGCAAAGACTGTAAAGACCCTTAACATAAACGATGAGAAGTGAATAGAGTAGAGGAAATGATTGCAAGGGAAAAGAGATGAAAACCATCTTTTGGGTGAAATTTCAAAACCTATTTATTGGAATCTCAACTACTCGTTAATTTGATATTGAGTCGCTTTGATTTTTCATCTTCAAAAGCGTTTAAATTTGTACAAACAGTGAACACCAAATGTGCAAGGAGTTTAATCTAAATCCAAAAAGTACCCATCAGAGGTAATAATGGTGAATTTTCATGATTAATGATATGGCCCCATAAGAAATTTCATTTTCTTCTCTGATTTCCACGTTTGTTTGAATTAAAGATAAACCATAAATATTTGATACAATCAAGAGAAACATAGACTTAAGAAATTATCAAATCCAATCCTAAAACCTTAACCTAAAATTTACATCAGACCACAAAATCCCACCAGATATAGCAGATTAGTAATGCTTTAACCACAAAATCCTATACTTATAAAACATCCACTGCAAAGAAATCAAATAATAAAAGAATCAATCACATAAGAGATTAAAGGATATGAGTCATTCTGAAACATCTTTTGAAGAAGATCTCTTACCGAAAAAACCCTGCAAAATTTTACAAAGAAGCATTAAAATCAGAAGACAGAAACCTGCAAAAAAGAAGAAGAAGAAGAAGAAGAAGATAAGAGATTACCCGAAGAAGTTATGTTGAGATTTAGGAAGAGTTGAAACACGTTTTTACTCTGAGAAGCAGAAAGGACAAAGATTTAACACAATAATAAAATGAATGAAACGAAGAAGAAAGGAGGTGAAGGGATACGGTTCGTAGCCAATGCGGAAGGAGGGGTAAGATAGACTTCGACTCATAGCCGTCAGATGGAATATTGATCTGAGAGTAGGGGAAGATCCTGACCACCACTATCGAATGGGAATATATCCTGGCCGCTGTGTCTAATAGAATACATTTGTGTTTTGTAAGTATTGATCAAAGTATGATTGAAAAGATTACCTAATTTGACAAAAAAAACAAATGTACTAATTTCATATTTGTATTGAAGAAGTTTGATAAAAATGTACTAACGGGTCCGGATATCCAACGGATTTTCAAAATTATATCCGGACCCAATCCATAATCCGTTGAGGTTTTAAAAATCTCATCCACATCTAATCCGTTAGTGAACGGTCCGGACATTCACCCGTAAAAATACGGTTGGTCCCGATCGTATCCGTGGATTCCGGATCAAATGTTCACCCTTGCTGTTATGGTACATTATAACATTGTGCAGGAAGTTATGCAGTTGCTAGCACAAATATTTTATCAAGACGGTTTGAAAAACGGCTCATGGTATTTTCATAGGTGTAAACACGTTTACAATTAAAAATGCATTATTTAAAAAATAAATAAATATTATAACGGTTAAAATAGAAAAAATAAGTAAATTAAAATTTAAAATTTATATATAGTGTAGTGTTTACGACGGGCGTGATAATTTACAAATAGTTATAAACAACGTTATTTTTTTTGTGTGTTTTTGTTTTCATACCGTACAATTTAGAAAATTATATTTAATTTATACTCATGTCACGTGTCTTGGTTCGTATCGTGATTCTTATTTAAACATATTTTCTAGACCCTCAAACGGATGCTAGCTTCTTCCGATCTCATCCAAATAATGGTTATAAAATTTAATTGGAAATCAGTTATTCAAACAATCGTTTCAAGCTTCAACTTTCAGTAACATAATGATTAAAAGAACAAAAAATGGTAAATATGTCCTTTTTTTCTTTCTTTTTTTCACAAAGCAATGTCATTTTTTCTATCCTGTTTGGTTTTCAACTTCCAACTATTCTTTTCCAACATAACTGATTGATAACTTAATAGTTAATACTATTTTTTTACTTTTCATCTTTATCGATCCGTCCTTTATAAAACATGAGAAAACGTAGTAAAAGAGCATCGTATACCCTGCTTCTTCCGTTGAGAATATTTTCTTCTTTTCCTTAAGTTCTAAAATTTTCAACTACAAGTTTAAATGGTAATTTTAAATTTTTTAATAGAATTTTCATTTAAAATAATTTACCATTATATTTATTATTTGTTGATATGTTGTTTACTTATTAGTAAATTCAACTTTCTTTGTTCATGATGCCGAACAGTGATAGTAATGTTGAATGTTATCTTTGAACTATAAATTTGAAGTATTCAAGTACTTTCTTGTTATACATGAATATTTAGTTTAACACTTTAACTTAGGACATGATAAAATAAATTATCATCATGTTAATATTTATGTTACTTAAATATGGACCACAATTAAAGTACATGCATGTTAAAGATTGTGAAATGCATGTTAAAGGTTGTGAAATAAATTAGCATGATATTAACGTTCATGTCAATTAAATATTAAACAATAACTTATATAGCTAAATTAAGTTAAATAATTGTGATTTTATAAAATATGATGGAAGGATCGACATTAATACAATCTGTTCGGCAAGATTCTTTTCATACATGTTGCACTGTGATAAGTGATGGTAAAAATTAAAGTACTTTTTTTTATGAAATAGAGATATCTTCGGGTATTTCGCGTTTCAAATTGCATTTGGCATAACAAAGAGGTACAGTTACCGCGTGCACGCAAGTGCCGCTTAAGGTGAAAAATCTAGCTAAAGTTATAATGGAATAAAAAAGATAACGAAGAACGTAATCTGATTAAAAAGAACTTAAATTCAACGAATATATAATAATGAACCATGGAACCCTATGTTTGGTATATATTTAGAAGAACTGGATGTTCATGCAGAAGAAGAACAAGTACCAATAACACGAAAGAAAAAAAAAAGGGTTCTCAAGAACCTTTTTGGAACAAAAAAGTACTTATGCAGGAAAGGGTACATCGTACGGTCCACTGGCCTCTATAGAATATCTAGGTCTACAATATGTGCATCACAACCACCTAGGATGTCCACAGATATGGGAGGACAATAAAACACTTCTCAAGATTCTCAACCTACCATAATAAAATTTAGCAAAAGTAAAACATGTTTGGAAAAATTTGATTCTTCTGTTGGAAGTTTTTTTCTATACCAATGATATTCCCTTAAACGTGGCCAATTTATCTCAGTACCACGAAACATTCACTGCAGTTGTAAATTTTGACAAATCTTATAAAGTTTCGTCTATCCCATTAACTGCAGAAAAACAAAGGATTGAAAAGGATACGGTGTTTGTCCAACGATATTATTAGAAAAAATATAGTTATACACTCATGTCTGATGGTTAGAAAAACAAAAGCAGACATACGATTATAAAATTTCTTATTTACAACAATAGTGGGGTTAAGTTTGTTAGAATTTAAAAGTGAATTTATTGCTTATTTATAAAAAAATTGTTTTGTTACCAAAATTATCTTGATGGGACCAAAGAGTCACTAGCCTATATTGTGGGTGGAAATAATAAATCCATTTTTCACTTCTCTGTGAATGAGAAACCTTTGGTTTTTCCCACATGGGATAAACCAAGGATGAAGTCTATCCATATTACCACAAAGGTTGCACCTAAGGGAAAGAACTTGTGCATTGGATATGGACTAAGGGAATGGGCTAGTGGGCAAAATCACACATGTGCGGTGCTTCGCACCGAATGACGCGGGCCGCTGACTTGCGGAGCTTGTGTATGCTTGCGTGTGTGTTTTGCGTGAGCTGGCGTGTGCGCTACGAGTGCCCGGCGTGAGCTCGACGTGTGCGCAGAGTGTGCCAGCATGTGCCTATCAAGACTTAATGGTTTTTTATTTTTTATTTTAAATTCCTATAATAAATATTAAAAAATCGTTTTATTATTTATGGGAATTAAATAAAAAGATTTTTCATAAATACAATTTAAATTCCTATAATAAATATTAAAAACCGTTTTATTATTTATGGGAATTTATGGGAATTAAATAAAAAGATTTTTCATAAATACAATTTAATTCTCTTCTCTCAAATTTTTCTATAAAAGCAGAAAAAAGATTTCATTTTTCCTTACCCCAGACGCAGCTACTATCATGTCGTCTTTTCCCCTCTTCTCGCTTTGTTGTGCGCACTAGATTTAATTTTTATCTTATTCTTCTGTTAAGTTCACAATGGGCCGATGAGTCTTGCTAACTGGGTTGGTATCAGGAGGTTTTATCCTGGATTCGATTTGTCAAATTTAAAGGTATAGCAACACTTTTCTAAAGTGTACCTGGCAAATAGCGAGTTAAGGGCAGTATGTTGAACAGGCGACTCCTCCTCTCTGTGCTTTGTGTGATTGTGATTTTTGCGCTAACGTTAACAATTGTGAAGCTTCTGGTTTTTGGTTTGTTTTTCTGTTACAGGAATAATTTTATCCAACAATCTTAACTCGATAGTTGTTTTTCTGTAACAATGAAAACGAGAAATCATTTTTTGGGCGTGTAAAGCTGAAGCAATAAAATAAAAAATAAAAAAAAGAAAAAGGAAAGATCAAATGTCCAATTAAAACACTTGTTGTTATTGTAATGGAGAATCGTTCATTCGATCATATTCTTGGTTGGTTAAAATCATCAAGACCTGACATTGATGGATTAACATGAAAAGAATCAAATCGGATACGATCCAAACTCAGAACAAGTATTCGTTTCTGATGATGTTTTTTTTATTGATTCCGATCGAGGTCATTCTTTTCAAGCGATTCGTGAACAGATATTCGGGTCGGAAGATACTTCAGCGAATCCGTTTGCGGTTTTTGATCGTTGGTTTGCTTCTGTACCCGCTTCGACTTAGCCGAACCGATTCTATATTCATTCAGTTACTTCTCATGGTGCTATGAGTAATGTTAGGAAAGATTTGATTAATGGCTTCCCTCATAAAACCATCTTTGATTCGTTAGATGAGAATGATCTCAGTTTTGGAATTTATTACCAAACATGTCACTAAGTTTCATCAATATAGTTTGGCTTTCAAATTATAGGCGAAATTAGATGGTTTACTGTGGTCTTGTGAGGAATTAAGAGATTGTAGAGACATAAGTTCGAACAAGAACAGTAAATTGAAGATTGGGTTTTGGTTTTATTTCGTATTCAAGAAGCAACAAGCTCATAGTGGTATGAATCAAGCTATAAGGATGATGGGTAATGGTGGTGCTTGAGTTTGTGGTTTGCAGAGTCTAGTCGAAGTGAGAAGATGTTGCAGCAGGTGGGTCTGTTGGCTGTGATGAACTTGATGTTGTTGTTTTGCTGCTTCCATGAAGAAGAGAGATTGAATGGATGATTGAGACGTGAAAGATGATGGAGACGGTGGAGTAGAGTTTGTCAGTGGCTGTGAAGGAAAAAAGAAAAACGGTGAGGTGATTGGTATGGTTAATAGAAAAATCCGCTAAAAGTCTACTTTGCCCCTCCTTCATATGACAGATGTGTGGCACACATGATTTACTAGGGTCTCTACTATTTGTGCTCAATAAAATTATAAGGGATGACTAAATGGACTTGGGCTTGAGCTAAGTCCTAGAGGTGGTTTTGGGTGCATTCTATTTCTAGCTGATGATATGGGTTTGGGCCAATTACATTCTTCGGCGGGGATTTGATGGAGACTCCATGGCTCAAAGGGAAACATTTTCGCTCAGTTGGTGGTAGCAACGATAATCAGGTATGATTTATTAATTATAATCATAATATATTTGAATCGTATGCATGATGTCTTGAAATTATTAAAACGGTTAAAACACTAAATTTAACAACCGTAGGAAACGTTTGATGAAACGCTGAGATGCACAAAAATTTATACACTAAATTTAATGCACTAGAATCAAGACACATAATAGAACGTTGTTATCATGCTCTGAAATGATTTTACATAAAGCATACGTGGGTGTTGATTATAAATAAATCATATTCATAATATAATTAAGCAATATTTTATAGAAATCGTAAGGATTTTATTTATAGAGAAATAAAATAAAATAATGCTAAATTACTATGAAAAATCAAAAGAACAAGTTTTTTGGTACAATGTCTGAAGTCAAATTGGTAACCAATGTAAGAAACTGATGGGTAGACTCTGTTGCTACCAAGTATGTCTGCGGAAACAAAGATGTGTTCACCTCCTATCAGAATGTAGGGAAGGAGAAAAGCTCGATATGGGTAACTCGTGCGCAACACAGGTTGCGGAAAAAGGCAAAGTTGGGTTGAAGGTCAATTTTTGGCAAAACTCTCACATTGAAGAAATTTTTCATGTTCCGGACATCTGTAAAAATTCTTGTATCTTGTAGTATATTAAATGACAAGGGTTTTTATGAAACTGAGAAAAATAGTGTAACTCAGTGGAAAGAGCTATAAGACAGAGGGTTTCTACAAATTAGATGTAATCTCAATTTAAATAAATAAAATTGATTCATTTTATGTTTGTGTGTCATTGAATGTTGGACATGGCAGACTTGGTCATGTTATTCAATGATCAATCTGGCGAGCATAGGCCACATTTCCAAATTTAATTTGGAAAGTAAACATAAAGGTTAAATATGCATAAAATTAAAATGTGCTAAAATGTCTTATAAGAAAAATGTTCAGGAAAAAATATAAACCCTTAGAATTAATTCCTCAGGCCTAGTTGACTTGAACACAGTTCAAACTAGAGGTGAAAAATATAATCCCTTAAGGAGATGATGAAGCCATGAATCAGTTCAGGACTACATGCGAACTTGTGGGGGGAGGTCATCCTCTCAGCTTGCTATGTCCTGAACAAAGTACTTATTAAAAGATCAGATATATCTCCAAATAAATTATAGGAAGGAAGACAACCCTTTTATGCATACTTCATAAATGTGGGGGGGTGCTTGGATAAGGTTTCTATCCCTCCACCTAAGAGGATATAGACATGACCCAAAACTGTTGATTGTGTATTCATATGATATCCTGAACACACTACAGATTATAGGGTTAGGGTTGTGAGTTCTGATATTTCAGAAATTGGTCTAAATACCAATATGGAATCTAGGGATGTTATGTTCTTTGGAAAAAATTGTTTTCCTTTGAAATCTGAATCTTGCATAATATGTGTAGATCCCCTAGATGTCCTTTATACTAGTCAGACAATACTTCTAGAGGAAGATAAATTTGAGCCTAGAAGAGGCAAAATATTTAGAAAGAGAAATATTTTAGAGCATGAATTTTTAATCGTGTAATAATTTCTAGTGGGTTTAAAATAAATTAATCTGACAAGTATGTTTACACTAAACTTGTGAATGATACCTGTGTAATAGTATGCTTGTATGTCGATAATCTCATTATACTAGATACAACCATAGATGTAACTTATTCCACTAAGAACATGTTGAATGAGACCCTGACATGAAAGACTTAGGTCCCTCAGATGTAATCTTAGGGATGAAAATTAGAAGAGAGTCTAATAGATATAGTCTTAGTCAATCTCATTACATTGAATCTGTACTTAGAAAATATAATCAGTTTGACAGGAGCATTGGGATGCACTTTTTAGAGTGTTAAGGTATCGAAAATACACTTTAAACTTTGTTTGAGTTATAAGAGATACTTTGCAGTCCTTGAAGGACATTATAATGCAAACTGGATACCAGACTCAGAGGAGTCTAAATCTACGAGTGATACGTTTTTACTCTAAGATGTGGATCAGTTTCTTGGAAGAGTTCCAAACAGACCTGTATCGCTCGGTCCACTATGAAATCCGAGTTGATTGCGTTAGATAAAGCAGGAGAGGAAGCCGCTTGGCTAAAATGTTTTATAGAAGACATTCCTCTCTGGCATAGGCCTGTGCCAGCTATATCTATACATTGTGATTGTCAAGCTGCAATTGCTAATGCTAAAAACAACAATTATAATGGAAAATCCATTTATATTCGGAGAAAACACAATTCTCTAAAACAACTAATCTCGAATGGCGTTATTTCTGTTGACTTTGTGAGGTCTAAGGAGAATATCGCGTTCCTTTGACGAAAGGCTTGTCCAAGGAGATAGTTAGTAATGCATCGAGGGGGATGGGACTTAAGCTCATCAATTAAAACTTGCCATAAAGGATACTCAACCTTGCTGACTGGAGATCCCAAGATCAAGGTTTTGAATGAGACAGCTAATTTGTGGTGGGTAAAAATTAAACACTATCAGAGAATTATTTTCTCTGTCCCTTCCCTATGGTGTAGACGTGATAGTGTGACTGCATGTGAGGATGGCTTATAGTAAAGTCTTAATGAGTTCTATAGTTTCAATTTAAGATTGAAATGGGATGTAGAAGTTATAACTTTTGATAGAACTCACCTATCTGAATGAGGAAGTGGGTCGCTTCCTATGAGAACTGAGCTGATTCTCTATAGCATTCTGAGAAACGAGATATGTCCAGGGCCAAAACGGACACAACGGCGTGAACTTAACAGCAATCTTGAGATATATCTCGCGTAAGGAGCTATTGAAGAACTACACCAAACGATGGCAGTTCAAGACATCGCGTTCACTGTCCATCAAGTAGTTCCGGTACTTCTCACTAAGCAAAGGTTCAATTGCATATGGTCACCTATTGCTTAAGAGGTATTTCTCGTTTTCCAGTTTTCTGATTTATCGCCTTCTTCATTCATGTGGGTGATTGTTAGAATTTAAAAGTGAATTTATTGCTTATTTACAAAAAAATTGTTTTGTTACCAAAATTTTCTTGATGGGACCAAAGAGTCACTAGCCTATATTGTGGGTGGAAATAAAAAATCCATTTTTCACTTCTATGTGAATGAGAAACCTTTGGTTTGTCCCACATGGGATAAACCAAGGATGAAGTCTATCCATATTACCACAAAGGTTGCACCTAAGGGAAAGAACTTGTGCATTGGATATGGACTAAGGGAATGGGCTAGTGGGCAAAATCACACATGTGCGGTGCTTCGCACCGAATGACGCGAGCCGCTGACTTGCGGAGCTTGCGTATGCTTGCGTGTGCGCGACGAGTGCCCGGCGTGAGCTCGACGTGTGCGCAGAGTGTGCTAGCATGTGCCTATCAAGACTTAATGGTTTTTTATTTTTTATTTTAAATTCCTATAATAAATATTAAAAAACCGTTTTATTATTTATGGGAATTAAATAAAAAGATTTTTCATAAATACAATTTAAATTCTTATAATAAATATGAAAAACCGTTTTATTATTTATGGGAATTTATGGGAATTAAATAAAAAAAAATTTCATAAATACAATTTAATTCTCTTCTCTCAAATTTTCCTATAAAAGCAGAAAAAAGATTTCATTTTTCCTTACCCCAGACGCAGCTACTATCATGTCGTCTTTTCCCCTCTTCTCGCTTTGTTGTGCGCACTAGATTTAATATTTATCTTATTCTTCTGTTAAGTTCACAATTGGCTGACGAGTCTTGCTAACTGGGTTGGTATCAGGAGGTTTTATCCTGGATTCGATTTGTCAAATTTAAAGGTATAGCAAAACTTTTCTAAAGTGTACCTGGCAAATATCGAGTTAAGGGCAGTCTGTTGAACAGGCGACTCCTCCTCTCTGTGCTTTGTGTGATTGTGATTTTTGCGCTAACGTTAACAATTGTGAAGATTCTGATTTTTGGTTTGTTTTTCTGTTACAGGAATAATTTTATCCAACAAAGTTTTTCAAAAGTGTTGACATAAAAAATAATCCGTTGACAAAAGAATATTTAATTACCTTGTTCAAACTGGTTATAGATGATATCATTCCGACAATTCAAGTAGTAATGGATCAAGGATCCCAATCCAAAGATAACTTCATTTATTATACAAATATTGGTATATATTTATCATTAACGCATTTCAATTTTTGTTTGAATACGTAAAAGATTAGCATCAGAATATGGTACGTTTTTCTGGTACGTTGTGCTGCTCAAGTGTTAAAATAAGATATTTTGGAACATGTATCAAAATATGTTCATAATGGTGAGTCCTTTATTGAAAATGGTCCAGTTTTTTTACTCAAACAAACCCACCATGGGTTATTTGTTTCATGCAATTGTTGCATGTTTGGAAACTACATAAATGCGTCATGATCAAATCAAAATATTTCTGCTACAGGTGTTATATATAAACATCCGACGGAAAGATCAATTGATTTCTCCTCTTCATGCTGCATCATATTTTCTCAATCCCAATTACATGTTCAACCCAGCAACCAATCTTATCAATAATGAAATTTATGAGCCCCAAATTTGTCTTAATGAAATCATATCAAAAAATGGTTAGTGGCCCGTAAGAACAAGTGAAATGTATGCTAGAGGTATATAATTATTGATATTGTCTCAAAATATATTTAATTAGGTAATTTGAATTAATAGTAACAATTTTATAATTTTTTTCCAGGCGGGCAGAATGTGTGATGCATTGTCAATTTTCATCACCATCAAGACGTATTGCGGCTCATTATGTGATCGTGCAAACTAGTGATTATATTATGGTGTTGAGTATCCATCACTCAAGAGGACTGCAATAAAGATGCTAAGCCAAATAAATACATCATCTGGATCAGAGATCAATTGTAGTGTGTTTGAAAGAATCTACACCAAACTACGAAATCATTTACTTTCATCTAGAATAAATGATCCGGTGAATGTTTAGTACAATTTAAAAGTTGGAGCAACAAAGAATTCAAGGTAAAGTAAAATGACATAACATTGATGTTCACGAAGTTCATAGTTTATTGAGGGATGACAATATGCTTGACTAGATAGCGGGGGAAAACCAAATACCAGTTTTACCTCAAAAAGAACATTGGTTAAATATGATGGAAGAGGAAGCCGTACTAATCAAAAGCCTTCAATAATCCAGAGCATGTCCCTCTACCGTACAACTGGCATGATCCATAAGTTGAAATCTCATACCAAAGGTGGTAATTCATATCATCTGCCGGTATCAATAAATATCAGAAATGATATAAAAAATCTGTAAAGCAGTTTGACGGATTCGATGATCCTAAAAATCTAAAAGTTATGTTAGCCTGCTTACAAAGAAGTTTGGGATAAATCGATGAACATTTATTTAGTAAAATCAAATTACTCCAAAGAGTTGGTAATGTTGATTCCTCAAGTGGCGGACCGAAAAATTTTCCACTTCCAACGGACCGGAAAAAAGAAAATATAAAATTAGATATGTAAAAAAGTTTTTTACATGAAAACAACGTACATGAAAACGGAAAAATAGTTCTAAAAATCGCATATTGGAATGTTATTCAGAAGGAAAAAGAATACATTCAAATTAATTTTAGAAAAATGATCATAACCGATATAAAAACAGAAGAAAAAAAATATCATAAAAAACTGCCTTTATTTCTTATTTCATGACATTATATAGAGAAAAGGGTAACGAGGACCCTTACCGGCACGGTATATGAATGTGATCATAAACCTTGTCAAGACTGCGCCCTGTTAAGAAAAAGCTAATTAACCAGCAGACGATGATGGGAATACCACTGATTGTACCAAATGACTATTGGGATGATGGGGAATACCATTGATTGTAACAAATGACTATTGGGACTACGTGCACTCGTATAACAGGTATTTTGTTCAAATAATTATTTATTTTTTGAATCACTGTTCAATTTTATTTTATTTTAACTTTTCTCTGAAGTCAGTCGGCCCAATATATTAGTAGTGTAACAAGTATTTGCAAAAATGAATAACTAAAAGAGAAACAGTTGAAAATCCAACACAGGAATCTTATAAGAAAGTTATTTCACCCCAGGTGAAGTTGAACCCTGACTATTCACCATTATTACTGCCTTCTGATTACGGTAAGCAAACTGAAGTACAATGTTCCAAAGACAAAATCATAAGACCTCAATTAAGCTTACATCTTCATGAATCTCCCATAATAATGGAACCAGATATGCCCTAGATATAGGACTTGGAAAATCTGATCAGCTCATTGTCATACAAGAATCATTGTCCTTATGTGGTCTTTGGTAGGAGGGCTTCAGAAGGGACCTCTAGCGTTGCTCCCGCATGATCTTTACTTGGTTTCACAGCTGCAAGCACATCAATGTTTGCTTATGCTGATCAGTAAAAGTCTGTCAGACAATCTACTTACACTATAGAAGCTGAAATTATAAGAATCATATTAACTGCAGTTTAAAGCAATCAAAGAAAAAAAATCAAAAATGGAAGTGGAACACATAAACAGTGTGGACCGAAAAGGTCAACCTAGATTTCCCTTCCCTCAAGAAATCTTGTACTTCATATGTTGACCCATTTGGATCGTACACAAATAATCCATCAAATGCACCAAACACATCATATAATGTTTTTTATCATCCGTAAATTAAGAAGTATATCAGTGCCAACCTCAGGTAATGTGTATAGCCACCCAACACCAATATATAATTCTAACAATATCATTTGTTTCCTAACGTGCAATGGAATTTTTATAGATGATCAGAACATCTTATAGTAGCTCAAGGTATGCCAAAATATTCTGTCAACAAATGCCAACACTCAAAAGTTTCATGGTTTTTGCAGAACTAGTAGACTACAGAAGGGACTTGAACCATCCAAGAGAACAAAACATTCAAATTAGTCCAAACACTATCAAAACATATAATATACAAATTTTAAACATGTTAACTAAATGATCTAAATTTGACCACTAATCAGTGTCTCAAGTAAGTCTACTACCACCTAGAGAAGCATCTACAGTGTTTCAGTGCTCCAAAATATTTCACTCTTTCCTGATGTCTTGTGAGTTTTTACATATGATCATAACATCTTAGAGTTAGGTATACCTAACAATTTCATTATTCCCTAATACCTTGTAAATTAGGATGCAGG
Source organism: Papaver californicum (assembly GCA_023531435.1). NCBI lineage: Eukaryota > Viridiplantae > Streptophyta > Magnoliopsida > Ranunculales > Papaveraceae > Papaver > Papaver californicum. The sequence continues at coordinate 3,071,906 of JAJJMC010022403.1, forward strand.
GAAGTATCTGCAGGTCATTGGTATTATCGCATGATAACATTATAGTGTGTTGAGCACTTCTAACGATTTCATTGTTTACTATTGTCTTATGAGTTATAGTCATCATAACATCTTACAGTAACAAGGTATAACAAAACATAACATTCAGGACACACTTCTAGACTCAAATCTGTCAAGAAAACACATTTTTATTTCAAAATTTGTCTACACAAACCGGTACTCAATTAATGGAATCACAAGGCTACGGGTTTCAGGGTTAAGCAGAACTAGTTAATGAAAGATGTATGAATTTCAATCATTCAATACATCAAAACCTCACAAACATAAGGCGTGCAATTTTGAAACTAAACATACATGATGATTAAGGTATTCTATCCATCCAAATTCTGAATACCTAATCTAACCCGAATACATACATAATTTCATTCGAGGAACCAAGACGCAAAACAACAAAAAAAAATTCAGGGTTTAAGAAAGATTTTACCATAACCTCCTTGAGGACTAAGTTTAGCTTGAACAATCATAACAGAAATGAAACATGCAGCTTCATGTGCCTCACCAACAAGTCTTTCAATCTCAGTATCTGAAGTTACATACCGATTCTCTTCGAATCTCTTTCGTACTTTAGCAGCTGATTCATTCAACATCAATGTATCTCCTTTGAATGATTTCCTTGTTGATCTCAGTACTAATCTGTAAGCCTTCAATACTTCTGCTGTTCTCACCATTTTTCTTATTCTTTCAAAATTTTCTCTTCTTTCTTTTTCTGTCTGTCTCTATATATCTAGAGTTTCTTCCTTTTAGCTGAATCTGAAATCGTATAGTTTGTGTCAATTCGGGCAGGAGCATGTGTTAGGTTCTTATAATTCTAAGTTAATATGAATAGAACTATGTTAAAAGTAAAATAGTATTTAATCCATGTTACCCAACGTGTATAATGGGAATTGGTCCCTATTTAGTGAGACAGGGCTTCGCCCCGCATCTATCTAAAAAAATGTCTCAATTAACAACTGCAGTGTATAATAAAAACACCAATATTTAAAAAGCCAATACATGTAAACCTTATTAAATAGCGGATAATTTTAAGTTAACGTGCATAGAATTAAGCAATGTTAAAAGTGAAGTGGTATTGAACCCGTGTTTCGCACTGAGTACGATGGGAATTGGCCCCCATTTGGTGAGGCAGGGCTTCGTCCCACACCCGTCCATGAAAAGGTCCCAATCAACAATTGCTGTTTAAAATGAAAACACCAATATTTCGTTAAAAAGTTAATACATGTAAACCTTATTAAAGCTGATAATTTTAAGTTAACGTGCATAGAATTAAGCAATGTTAAAATTAAAATGGTATTTAACACGTGCTACGCACTGAGTACGATGGGAATTGACTCCCATTTGATGAGGCGGGACTTCGCCCCGCATCTGTCCCAAAAGGGGTCTCAATTAACAAATGCAGTATATAATGAAAACATCAATATCATTTAGTAGATTAACAATTGAAACTAAGTAATATAAATAGATGCTAAAGAAGCTTAAAGCATGAAATACTCACTCAGAAAACATGCAAATATTAAATATATATTATTTCGATCATAGTCCATTAATAGTTGTTTGATACAAAATAGTTTCATTTCACTATCAAGGTAACACAATTTGGACAGCTGAAAGATGAACAAATTATGTGACATGGTAAATAAAAATAAACCAAGAAAAATATAGCAAGTACTGAGTGGCACGCCCGTGCTTTGCACAGACTCAGATGAGTTGTCCCAAATATAAGTAATTATCGATTTACAAAAAAGGAAGACTTAAGTAAATGTAGTTGTCTTGTGAATGCTCTAATCTGTTTGTGCAAACTTGTTTTCCGGATTACAAAAGGGTGAGACTCTCTCTATATATAGATCTTTTTTCAAACACCACACAGAATTTATACATTTGCTACAAATTTTGTGTTTAGTTTTCTCACTTTGTCATTGAGTAAATATCATTAAAGGGTACAATTCTAAGGATGCCAAGATGAAATGTGTTGTTATGAAGTTCAGCTCATAGAAAAAGGAAAACAAAATACACAACTTATAGTTATGTTACCCGAGTCACCCGGAGTCCATGGAGTAATAATAGAGATCAATGTCTATATGCGCAAGCTCCACCATTAAACAACATATCAATAATAGTAACTGATACACAATTAAGAACACAAAGTTTTCAAATATCAAAGTATGTTTTGCATTTAAACAACCTATCAGCACAACAGCACAACGATTGAAATAATATATAGAGAAAAGTATTAAATCTAGGAGTGCAATCGATCAATAACAAAACCTTCTTACATGAATTAGAAACCAAGGTACGGTATAATCAACCATAGAATCTCCACTAACTATATTCACCCCATCCCTGGAATTGAAAGCGAACCAAGATGGAATTTTTATGTAATCTTCATCAAGAAGCTCGCAAAAGCCTGCAAGACACAATAGATAACTCATAGGTTTAGTCACCGTAAACTCAATAAACAGGGGCACAAAAGTTATTCACGCCTAAAAGTTCCAGCAAACAATCAATACAACAAAATTGGAAGCACAGTTTCACTCTCCGTTTTCTGATAAATGATTATTAATTTTATGTATTATAAACTAAATAGTCTAAGATACCTGAGCTTCTATCTTATTTGCAATAGCAAATTATTCAAAAGAAAATTATATTTTGTTCTAATCCATTTCATTACTAAATTTGAGGTGATAATGGAAAAGATATTACTACCCGCTTCCTTTCTACCATGAGCATGATGTGTGCAAACAACAGCATCACACGCACCATCAACCATTGCTGCATTTCTTACTACAGTCATCTCTGATTCAGTGTCAGTTGAGAACATATTAACTGCAACCACCACATTCACCCCATAAGCTTCCGTGTTTGTTATATGCCTAGCCAGATTCACACAACCAGCTTCAACCAGAGCTACATTTTCGGTTAAGTATGCACGGCCAAGAGACTTCCAAGCAACAACTTCAGGCCCACCACCATGCATTTTCAATGCCCTTATTGTTGCCACGATAACAGCACACTGAGGAGTTAATCCACTGTACCAGTATTTTATATTCACATGAAATTCTCAGTACCAATATCAGCACCAAATAAGAGGTAGACAGAGAGAGATACAGTATTAATCGATCTAAAGTTTATTTAAAGTTTTTCATTTAACTCAGTTAATCCCTTATTGTTGTCACTTTATAGTTTTTCATGAACAACTTAGCATCCCTTAGAGCATCACGTAAGAGGTTGATGCGAATTTATTATGCAGCCAATGAAACTATTACAAAATCAACGACATGAAGTGTTTTTATAGTCAGACTTGAAGTTGAATATGAAGTGTTTGAGCAGAACTATATCACCAACTATATTGAACAAAACTTTATCACTCCATTATATATATACTCGAGAGTAGCACTCATTCTTCTAGGTCCGGAACCTTGTTTAATATGAAAAACTGACTGTAATTTTTACGGTAAGTAATACGGTGCTACACACATTCTTAAACCCTCTGTATATGTTCATATATACACAAAATAGAGATAAAACCCTCATATACATGATAAGTTACTTGTAATGTGGCAGATGCGGCTATTCAAAATCTATATATTGAACTGAAGTTAAATGACTGACCCGAGTAGATCCAGCGCTCCATGGATGTTAGCTTGCATCCGCTGAGAAATGTGAATGGCCTCCCTGCCACCATTTTTAATGCCATAACTTTGGTGTTTTTACTTCTTTCAGTTACCAAGTTTGGATACTCTTGGACAACGGACAGGGAAATATCCATAAAACAGAAACGGAGAGGAATGGATAAGTTCTCTCTTTCTAATGCACAAAAAAAATTAAAAAACTGGATTTAGTTTCAAGAAAGTAACAACGATCTCACCAGAGATGATGATAAAAAGATGTGAAGTTATTAGTACCGACGAAACAATTATCATAGCATATAAAACCATAAACATGATTTGATGTTTCTTCGTCTCCACCACCATCTGAGAAGCCCCATCTCAAACCTAGAAAATTAAAAGATTTGGTTTTAGTAAAAATGGCTACTCTCTAATCGACCTTGCATTATAGAATACATTATTTGTACTGGATTTCCTTCCTTAGTGACCTGTTTAACACATGAATTAAGATAATGGAATAAGGACATAGGTGAAGAAATCTAACTACAGTATATATGATAAGCCAGTGTAATGTCATGTTATTTTGCTTACCTTTTCATTCGTGGTGAATGTAAGGGGCTTAACTCGATCACACAGATTATCCAACACTAAATCACCTAGGTTATGGAATAAAGGTACTTAAACATGCATGTTCAGACAATATTATCCACTCGGTAAATATCTAAAGTACTAATCGATCTAAAGTCTGTTTAAATGACAAACTTTAAACAAACTGAAGTTAATGTGTGTGTGTGAAAGATAGAGAGTTAGACAAAGAGAGATACCTTGTTTCCCAGTATGTTTCCCCATTTTGTATTTTCCCCGTATGTAATCTGCAAGAACTTTTGATGCCTTCTCTAACTTAGTTAAACTTCTTGTTGCCATAATAGAATTGGTTTCTCGATTCCAACTTTCTTCTATGAAAACACCATGTTTCACTGTATATGAATCCCCTGAATCCGTCTATACCGGTCATTTTTACGTTAATAATTAATCTAAAACCATTAGCATATAAATCACTCTTACCATTAGCATACAAATCACTCTTAGTAACATTATTGAAGTCTTGTGGGCATTGCACAAATGTAATATCATAACCTTTCTTTTCATCCATGAATAAACATTGTGCGTCTCTTAATGCTTTTGATTTGTTTGAAACTTTGAATACATATCACAGTCCACACTTAGAACTATTTGTCCAGTACTTATCTCGGATGACACCCTTAACTGCAGTTTTAACACAGAAATGAGTAGTCGAGGTTTAAGAGATACAGAATCAAGTGACCAGTTTTTTGCAAAGTTCAAAAAGGCATTTGTTACCAATGAATTAATGGCCCCAGCTTCAAAGTTATGAGAGTGTTGTGGACTTTTCTAAGCTTGCATCTCTTTCATGGATCAATATCTTTTTAAAATTCATAGACATCACCCTATTAACTCAAGCTTTATGAAAGCAACTACATACATTTAGAACAATTTACCTGTAGAATCGTTTGATGGTCACGCTTAGTTATTTCAGAGGTCCATTCTGAGAATCCTTTGTGTTGTTCCTTGATTTCTTCTGAAACCTTACCTAATTTGATTGCTGCTTCAATCCAATTTTTCATATCTTCCTACAGTCGTCGTAACAACAAAAAATCGCTTATTAGGATATTTGAGGATATCAGATAATAGTGTACTCAATCATGGCTAGCTAGACATGATCAATATTATTGGTGGGCACACCAAAACTTAAGAGGCTAGGCTCTGAATTTGGGCAGGCTCGAGACAATTGGAACCTGCCATTGAACTTTAGGGTCAAAGAATAATCATGTTTTAAAGACACCCCAACAACAAAAATCAGAAGATATTGATGTTGAATGATTTTCTAAAGAAACCCCAACATGAGAACATCCAAAAAAAAGATAGATGGGAGGTAAAAAGATAGATAACGAGCTAGAATTTACCAAACATGATGTTTGAGTTTTATCTGAGCGTCTATTTTGTTGTTTTTCCTCTCCAGAAAACAACAGAGATGAACCCTTATCTGCAAAAACCAAAGTTCAACAAAATCAATACCAAGATAGAAAAGGAGAAAAAAAGATAACAACCTTAACTCACATAATCTTCTTCGTTGTCTCTCAATTACCATTAGCCACATTCAATTTCTTCACTGTCATGTCTGAATCCTCTAACACCGGCTTCTTAACTGCTTCTACTTCTAATTCTCTTCTAACCCATAACTTCTTATCAGTAATAGCTTCACAATGCATCAACATCTCCCGTGTTTATCAACAACATCAGCTCTTATAAAAAAAATCACCAGCATCAACATTTCCTCTACCCTGGTATTCCAGCTTGAAAACTTGTCAAACTCTCTCACAAATTATACTACTTGCTCTATACCTATCTGGGTTTCTAAATCATGTCCTAGACTATCGAAGGCAACCCAGAGATTCATGGTAGCCGGCGTGAAATTTGCTAGTGGAAGAGAAAAGGGAACTGATGAGCGGCGAGAATGGAAGAGTGAATAGGAAAAAGAAGAGAGGGTTTAGTATTTTCTTGGGATTACTAGGGTTAAGGTAGAGATTTGATTCGTTGGATTGTCGAAACCAAAGTCTCAATCGTCCAACTAAACTACCGTGGGTTACGATAACATATTAAATATTTTGTGTAAAGATGGTGTAAAAATATTTATTACTGTTAAATGTGGAGGTTCAAACCACTTAGAGTTTTAAAAGAGGATTAGATTTATACCTATGTTACATACTGGATATATTTAACTTTTTGTAACAGTTATCTTCGATCAAGTTCTTTTTCTTTTAACAAAATTAATATATAATCCGTAATATACACTAAGTTCGATGAATTTTTTTGATTTAGTATGATGGGGCTTCGTCATGATGTATTAACCCATTTCTGCTGGGATGGGTAATTAAGAGTTAGCTGTCTATAACTCTTAATTATATTTGGTCAGCAACTCATTTCTGCTCTGCTACTATTTGTCTTCTCAAAGTCGATGCGAAAGTATATGCTCAGCTGGAACAGTAATAAATTTAAAAGTATTAATGGATAACCAAGAAACTAATTATCATACAACAAAGATTTTGACATATTTAATACCGTCCAATGTCCTCGGATCATATAAAAGTTCAATGTTATCGAAATTTCAGTACCCACAATGGTGTCCGAAATCAAAGACATATATCTGTGAAGCACAGAAATGTACCAGGTTAGAAGAACATTAAACTTCAAGGACAACATATCATTTCCTTCAGAGTTCACTTGTTTTTTTAGATAATGACTGATTTCTCGATGCAAGATAAATTCTTCATGAAGTTGTATCACAGAATAATTAATGCGGAAGTATATTATACACGAATTCCATCAGCGAAGAATGATTGAATGAACGCATTCCAATATACATCTGCTTAAGCTAGCAGTTATAAGAATGGAGACTGAAAATTTGGGAATGCATAGTACAAACCTCTCTCTCTCTGACACTCCAGTGCGAGCTTTTGCTTACCCGGGGTGAGGGAGAAACTCACTGAATACATATTTAGTAAATTTACAGTGCAAAAGTGGAAGTTGTTATTTCCTAAACTTCGTCAGTGTCACAAAATTTCCCGTCCATTCTGTTTTGAACAGCTTTGATGGCAGCAACGCTTGCTGCAGTGGCAGCTCTATTTGCAGCAGTGACCACCTTGTTCACTTGTTCATCCACCCTAGGAAGATGAATGGCATTCTCTGCCGCATTTCTAGCTGCTTGAAATTTTAAGACGATAGTTTTTGATGTTAAGACCAAATTATGAATGAAATTCATCAAAAAAAGTCACATATTGGTTTTGGATTTGGTTCTACTAAGTAAAATGGTAAAACATGTGAAGCCTAGAGGGGAACACAATTGGCTTTGTACTTTAAATCAAATTATAAGAAAAACATTAGTGCCTTTCAACGAAAAACACATAGCAGAAACACAACCATTTGAACCCTTGAATCCAGCAAAGAGGACACCTTCATTAAAACCCCACTCTTATAATGTGTTCTACTGACAACATAGAACTCAAGTTTCTCAAAATCAACTTCGAAGTTTAAAACGAAAAAATATACTTAGCAGCATCACTTATGTATTGTAAATATATAATGAAAGTCCTCGATTTGGTTGCCCCTAATGAAAATGGTAGTTAAAGGGCCCCAAACCCAGATTACCCACTAAGTTAAGAGTTCAATAAATGAATTAGTACCTAAACTAAGCGGAGAACTGTGTCAGTTGAGGTGGGGGGCTCTTGAGAACACCAGAATCCCACTCCCCACATTTTGATTCTCCATTCCGGAAGGTGTAAACACCAAATCCCTCCTTCCTGCCAGGACCGCTCGTAGCAGTGCCCATTGGAAAAGTGATATTTTCCAAATCCATAGATCTTATCCCCGAAATATTCTCCGGAGTACCTATCTCCATTCCTGCATTATAGTTCAATTTTCCAATCAGTACATCAATTGCACTCTCTAACACTATTTAAAAGTAAAACCACTTCTGTATGAACTATGAACTGGACAATCTTCAAAGATAACCCATTCTCCTAAAATCATTCAGGATTCAAGAATCACATTCTAATATCACGGCAAGAGCTCTTTTCTTCATTGCTTTTTCAACACAATATTCTTCCGTCTTTGCTCAAATCCAATATCAATTTGCAACCCTTGTTTAATATCGACCCAACTCACCAGATCCTTCTCTTATTCTCTGAATCCCTGCTGCTTTTCTTCTCGAACCACCAACTCTGGTTCCTTCCCTGTTTTGCCGGCGTGAATTGATTAAGACCAGCATCATCTTGTATGTATACATCTGCTTAAGCTAGAAGTTATAAGAATGGAGACTGAAAATTTGGGAATGCATGGTACAATACTCTGTCTACTCTTCTTAACACTTAGAACATGGCTGAGCAGCAACAGTCCTGCGATAAATCTTGTTGGCAATAAGAACAGGTAGTGACTGAAGCCTTTTAACAAACAATTTGTAAGCGTTTGCTGCTGGTAGAGATGGGTTCTCTATTGATTTTCATGCACGAGTTCATCTCCTTCCCTGCAAATATCACTTCCAAACAAAAAAAAAAAAACCCATTCTCCTAAAATCATTCAGGACTCAGGAATCACATTCAAATATCACGGCAAGAGCTCTCTTCTTCGTTGCTTTTTCAAAACAATACTCTTCCCTGTCTTTACTCAAATCCAATATCAATTTGTAACCCTTGTTTAATATCGACGCAACTCACCAGCTCCTTCTCTTATTCTCTGAATCCCTGTTGCTTTTCTTCTCGAACCACCAACTCTAGTTCCTTCCCTGTTTTGCCGGCGTGAGTTGATTAAGAGCAGCATCATCTTGTATGTATTCCAAGTCAGGGTTTAATCAAGTCGCCAAAGTTGATTCTTGGCTTCCACAGTAGCTTTCAAGTTTCAATTCTACAACACGGCTGGGGAGGAAAAAATGGAGAACGAAATTTTTTTAGGTGTGAAAGTGGGTTAGTTTTGAGAAAAAGGCAGAGTCGCTCTCCTATCAGCAATGGTGGATTTTTAAAAAAAAAAGGATGGATAAAATACACTGTTGAAGGTGGATAACATTCACTGTTAAATGGGGAAATGGATTTTTTCAACTAAACTTTTAAAAGAAAAGATGGATTTATGGGCCTATTTAATGAGAAATTTATCTATGTAAACTGTTTTAACTGCTTGTCCAAGGTTGTTTTGAGGAATATTTAATAAAGATAACATAGAATTATTAGGTAGTCTCTTTAACCATTATATTTTAATAATAATAGTAATGTTTTTCTCGTTTATATTTTTATTTAATTTTAATTATTTTTTAAGTTTTTTTTTAAAAATTGAATTTTAAAAAAGTAAAAGAAAAAGTTAATATAAAAATTAAAATTTGTAGAAAAAAAAAGTTAATATTTTTTAAAAAATAAAAAAAAAAATTTTACTATTTTTCTTTTCAATTTTTTGAGTTTTTTTTCTAATTTTAAAAAATTAAGAAAAAAAAAGTTAAAAAATCAAAACATTTTAAAAAAAAGTTAATATAAAATATTAAAAATTTAAAAAGTAAATAGATAAATTAATCAAGGTTATCAAAGTAATTTAACTAGTCTTAGGACACCCCTTATCACCTTTTTTATAAAGTTTGGATAGTTAGAAATCACAATAAATATACATATTTAGTTTTTTTTATCTTATTTAATAATATAAATTTAACGGTAGCCGTTTATTAAAGATGATTAAACATAGTCATGTTGCAGTGTTGTCCACCCACTGTAGATGATGTTGACCCGGTATAATTAAGTATTAGATGTAAACGAAGTGTAATAATTTTAAAATAAAATAGCCAATAAGAGAGTGAATTTCTTTAACCCCTAAATATTTGCACCAATCAAATTATGTTAAGTATCTTTACCAAAACTCTCGTTTCACAAAAGCCACGAAAACATTATTTCGGCCAATAGGAAGCGAGGGTTTCCCCACCGTTCAACGTGAGAGTTTTAGTTGTCTAGGCTTTTAAGTCTTTAGATGTGAAATATTTATTAGACGGTTTTAATCATAACCCTTAGAAAACTTTAAATCCTGATCGCTCTTTATCCACCCCTGTAAACGGATCCTATAATTCTGACCACTCTTTATATCCCCTCAGAATCCATCCCAACCGCTCTTTCTCTTTTTCAAAAAAAATTTCAACCGTTCTTTATAACTACGTTGTGCTTTATATTCTTGATGTTATTGAAAATGTATTATTCTTGATGTTATTGAAAATGTATTATTCTTGATGTTATTGAAAATGTACTTATCACCTGCGTCTACTACATATGATCTTAAGCAAAACCATTTGCTATCGAGTTGCCAAAGTAAAGGTGAAAATTGTGCTTCTACATCACCTCTATAATCATGGTTCCCCAAAACTGAAACAAAATTCAAAAGGTAGGAAACAATACACAAAGCAAGGAAGATTTGCATGTTGATAGTCATGGAAAGATAATCACGTACCGTTATACCACTGCTTTTGCAAGCTTGAAGCTGTATAGATGTTTACAAACCATTCATGGAATGCAGGATCACCGACAACCTTCAATCCATCGGTGTAGAAGTTATCCCCAGTAGAGATCACAAAATCTATCTCTAGCTGTTCCCCAATCCTACCCATCTTTTTTTTAACCCAATGAATATATGATCACATTTTTCTAATCAGTAAACTAAAGATTTACATAGCTTATAATTATTAAAAACTTAGTAAAAACGAAGCTACTTTTTGTAACTCATAAATTCAAGTCAAAATAATAAATGGTTGCAAAGTATATGTATTCAAAGAGTGACTTATTCTTACCAGTAAAGGAGTAACCATGTTTCTGCCTGATCAACACTATATACACCCAATGCTCTAACCCTAGAGAGGACATGACACATCTTTTTATGAACTAAAGGAGGGGGAGGTATAAGGTGGCCTGAATTTTGCTCAACAATCATTTGACATTGATGGAAAAGCCAGATGTGGCAAAGTATTCAGGATAACAGTTCAAGATGCTGAAGCACCTACATCAAGGATGTGTGCAATATTTATTATGATCCAATGCAGGACAAAAACCTTGAGATTTTGAACGGTAACAACTGCATCAAGTATTAGTACTTTTCTAAATAAAAACAGCACTGCAATCAGTGCAATGTTTATTACGATCCAGTGCAGGACAAAAACCTTGAGATTGGAAAGAGTAATACCTGGGGAACTCAGGCTTGGCTTGCATAATCAACATCTCTACCTCTATGATTTCTAGAAAAGCAAAATCTGCAATAGTTCTGTTTATTACCGATTATCCAGAAGACTGTCCAAAAGCAAGGGGATACCCTCCAAATGGAGAACATGGGTGACCCTAGAAAAGGCAGGTGCTGAAGCGGTTTTCCAGCAGACAACAAAAATTAGCGACAGCAAAGTTGAATTAGATAATGACCTCTTAACACTCTAAGGGTGCTGACAGGAATGTATGTGAAGGCAGTCAAAGAAAGTTATTTCATAACTAAACTAAAAGTACTAGTATCTCAAATAAAAACATTATTGAGGTCACACTAAGTCGAGTCAGTTTTTCAAGTAGAATGGGAATTGTTGCTGCTTCTAATATAGGTCTAATGCTACCAGACAATGTCAATGATATACTAAACACCAATTATTAAGGTTCTTAAAAAAGAAGAAAGAAGATTAGAAGAGTGATAACCTTTTGACTACCCAGCTCATGCAGGTAAATTACAGCTGCCTGACTGAATATTTCAGCATTTGAATATATCAGTATATTAATTAATTGAAGAGCATCGACTCGAAGTCGTGAATATAGGATCCAATAAGGAATGTGACCTTGTATGCAAATACAAGGTTTTTCGATACCATTTATGGTTGAAAACCACAATCATTTTCCCCCAATTTTGTTTAGGCAAAAAATTCTGAACCATAGCTAACTGAGAAACCAGACTTTTCACCCTCCTTAATAATCGAGTTAGACCCGAATCAACTACTCAGACCGACATTTTCTCTCCCCTAATTCGTTATGTCACTCCTTATAACACAAGAGGCTGTATTAAATTTTTTATATGCACAATAAATCGTAGTAGATTTTCCTTTAATCTAGTCTACTTGTAATAGTATGCACCTCTAAAGTTCATTAACTACAGGAAAGAAACAAGTAAACCAAAAAGTAGCGAGGACCTCCTAACTTCTTGAATAGCGATTGATAAGAATATTTGACACAAATTCCCTACCACATTTTCGAGATAGATTTTTTTCTATCAGACAACAGAAGATCTCGTCGAAGAAGGGTACTTAAGGTGGTACCCAGCCTAGTAAATACAATCGAAACAAAAAGCATTAAGCCCGCTGACTACGAATTCTTAAGTCTGCTTATTGAGAAAAAAGAAGTGTCTTCTCTCTGCATTTAAAGATAGTACATTCTTAGAATACACTTGCATGGTTTGTGTGTCACCTACCTAGTGAGACAATATTAGATTTGTAACACATTGCATTTAGAAACAAAGATATCAAGAAGAAAAAGAAAATGTCTCACTTGAGCTTAATAGTGCTTTATAATTCATTACACTCATGGTGATCCTCATAGATGCTCTTAATTATAAAGTTTTAGTGTGATGAAGCTTTTGTAGTTACTAAATTCTGATGATCTAATTGGACAGTTTATAATCAATTAACTGAAAATTCAAGCATTTTGGTGTAGAAATTATCACATACCTGATGAGCAACACGACACTGGTTATATGAACCTTTTCTTCCCCAATCTCCAACCACCAAGAAACTAAGTGATCCATCTTCCTTTATTGGCTGTTTAAATCCCTGAACCTCACCATTACTACAAGAGACTAGACATATCAGAGAATAGGTGTGTTCAATAAGCAGAAAACCAGGTACGATGATAGAGTAGCCATGGACAAGTTACTAAGAGTATCGATGACAAAGCTGAGATGGAAAGAAAGAAACGAACAAACAAAGAAAGAAGGGGTAGAGAGAAAAGTGAGATAGCTATTTTTGAAAGTACATTAAGCTGTGGGTCAGTGAGGTAAAGAAGGCACAGTTTATATACATTGGACTGAAGTTCAGTGAGAAAATTCAACTTAATTTATAATTAGTACCCCTGAAATCTCAGTCGTCATATATCTTAATGCTTGGCCACTACGGAAAAATGTCATTTAAGCATCCCAACGGAACCAGCCTCTTTGATAAAACCTCATAAAGTTTCCCTATATTATTACTATTATTATATCAGTGGTAGTAAATGAAACTTGTGATTACCAAACATACAAAGAAGGTGGAATCACAACCAAGATTACTCGATGGTTATAATAGTAAGATATCTAAAGATGAATCGATACAAAATAAAATGTAGAGAATAAAAGAAAATCACGATGATAATAAAATGATACAAAGATTATAGTGGTTCAGTAGTTTAACTGTCTACATCCACTAATAAAATGATTGGATTCATAAATAAGATCAAACTTTTATCAATACAATAGAAGAAGAAGTATAAAAATTTGGATAAACGAAACATTTTCTATCTTGTAAATCATAATTATAACCCTCTATTCTAAATCATAAAATCTCATATGTATCATACCTAAGCTCTTTTATCTTCTCTAATGCTTTTTCCCAGTCTTTCTCCACCGATTCTCGGACCCCTTTTCTTGTTCATGATTGTGGTATTTATAGCTAATTCAATGGGTCCCGCCAATTAACTTTGCCACCTGTTCATTCTTATCCATCCTTGATGAGTGATGTAATTTAGAAAGTGGTAAATAAAGATTCGATTCTCGAACTTGTGAAGGTGATGATTTTAGAAAATAATGATTTAAACTAACTCTAGAAAATTCCAGGAGTAAGAAAAAGACTAAATAACCTAACTATGATTTTTAAATAATTTTAAACGTACCAGGAATCAGGAATCAGGTAATTCTAACAACCTATGTGATTAATCAGATAATTCTTTTTAATTTAATTGAAGCCCAAATAATTGCCAAAATTGGTTTTGTTATGCTAACAAACAGAGGTAAATCACAAGCATGGATTATCAAAATTAATTAACTAAGCATAATCCATCAAGCAAAAGCACAACTGTTGAAAGAAAACCGTTTTTACTATTCAAAACTATGCAATTTTAATGATAAAAGAATTATAAATAATTATTAGAAAATAATTAAATCACATAAAATTGAGAAAATTACCTTATCCATCCTCCCAGTAAATAGACTTAGCTCATGGTGAAGAAAACTTGCTCAAAAGTTGATTTCATTGCTCAAAATATTGATTACAAGGTTGAATAACGCTGTAACAGCTGATTTGATACGCTTATAAGCGTTACAGAAGAGGGTTCAGCTGTTACAGAAAAGTTTAAGCAACAAATGGTTTGAAGCAATAGACGACAGGAAAATTCAAATCAGCAACACATATAAATGTTACTGAGTCTTCTTCTCCGGCAGTGATGGATGAAGAACACGCCGGCCGGTGCAGCAGCAGCTCGTCGGCGGTGACGGAATATTGACCGGAAATCTCTAAAATCTTCTCTAAGCTTTTCTGTTCGATTCTCTTGGCTTCTCTTGGTATTTATAGATAGTAGAAACCCTAGAGAGAGTTCTAAACCTAATAGAACTCTCTA
>JAJJMC010022403.1:3086775-3114799 GCA_023531435.1 Papaver californicum
TGGATGTTTGGGTCTCTTCCAGATGATATAGTTCGAGATGTTCTCAATCGTTTTCCCGGTTACTGTCATTGGAAATTAAACTTCTCTGGTTTCAAGCATGATTACGAGGTACATATAGATTGTTTTTACTTCTTTTTTGTATTGCCATTTTCTTTTGAAGTATAATATCATCCTTCATTTTTCATTTCCGAAGGTTGAACCTCCACTTGAGCCACAAGGTGAATTAACTCTTGTGTCGTATGTTGAGCCGCTGCCTATGCTGTGGATGAATGAAAATATTCAAAGAGGTGACGCTAGTGGGAAGCGTAAAGCTGAGATTCCCGCAACGAAAGGCCGGAAAAAGGCCAAGAGGGTATCCCGTACCCCCTCTGATGAAGAAGAGAGTGAAGCTGAAGACTTCCCTCTTCGTCGCCTTACTGTAAAAAGGGGTGGGAGCTCTGCCACCATTATCTTAGAGGAAGAAGAGGTCATTCCTCAAATATCAAATCCTGGACCCGCCATTCCAGCTACAGTTGTAGAAGAAATTTCGGCAGTGGGTGTTGTGGAAGGGGCTCCTGAAGCTGTTGTCGACCCTTCGCTTGATAACATTGCTGCTTCCATCTTCTACCAACAACTTTCTCCTCTTCATGTTGATTTTTCTGTTGAGATGATTTCATATGGAGATGAAGCAGCTGAAGACACGGATCATATTGTAGAAGAAGATCTCATCAATGCAAGTGGTGCTATTGGAATACCTGTTCATCTTAATCGGGATGATACAATTACCAATGGTGTTTATCTTGTTGCGGGATTATATGAGCCTTCGGGCGCCTCCGTGCGGGAAGTATTCCCGCAAACATCACAACAGTGATTTCTTATAATCCTGATACCAACACTATTGTTATGGGATTAAATGAACCTTAGGATATTCATGCCGAGGAGGCCACTCCAGCAAGTACTATGGTAATATCTTCTCCTTGTCCCGCTGTCAATGCTTCGGTTGCGGGATTGATGAGGTCTCGGATGTTCAGGCTGTGGACTCATCGGATCCAAACAGATGAATCCCTCACACTGATAAAGGCAAGGGGATCGCAGATGATTCAACTCTCTTAGGGAATGAGAATGAAGCTTTTCAATGGTTTTTATCTAAAGGACTTCTGTCCGTTTCCTGTACCCCTATGCCAGTGAAATCATACAGTGTTTCGGTTTCTTAATTGCGGAGATCTATGGGAGTTGTTTCGTTCGAAGATGCTAAAGACGCTTGGGTTGATGATAATATTGATCCAACCTTCTCCATGGACCCTCCTTCTCTATACATTCCCGTAGCAAGATCTTACACAGGTAATTTTATTATATTCATTCTTTCTGCCGCCCCCCCCCCCCCCCCTTTTTTTATTTTTTTATTTTACTTACACTTTGGTTCTATAGCTTGCACAGAGTCACAATGCTTTATTCACTATGTATAAATTTTACAAAGCTCGGTCCATAATGATGGAAACTCAATATAAGGAAAGGTACAATAGAGCTTTGGATTTACAGCAGGAAAATGACATTCTTCGACAACAACTATCTGATCTTCATAATCAAGGTTTAAATTTCTTCTTTTTTATCATATTCTTTAAATATTCTCTTTCTTGCATTCTGAATTATTCCCTGAAATCAGTGGGGATCCAGAACTCTTGTCTAAGATACGGTGTAGGATTTCTCAATTGAAAAGTCATGTATCAAAAGTTAATAATAAGATCGCATATAACGAAACAATATTTAATGATCTCGTTAATAACTATGATTTAATGGAATGGAGGCGCAATAGATTAGAGTCTCGGTTTGAGCAGTTATCGGTACTTATGGTCCATAAAGAGGCAAAGCTCAAATCCCTCGCTGGAGGTACTTCATTTGCTACATATTTTTGGTTTGCTATTATTTCCACATTGTTTAACTTTCTGCTTTGATTCTAGATTTTGAAAAGAAATTTGATGAAGCGACCGAAAGGGCCGTGAAAGCTGAGGGTGAGCTTGGTGTGGCAAATTCCAAAATTGATATTCTCAACAGGCAACTTGATGAAACCTCCTCAAAGGTCAAAGAAATGCAAACTCTCTTAGAAGACGCCTCTACTAAAAATAATGAAGCACAAGCTCGCTTTGAGCTTTTATCTTCTAAAATTTTGGAGACCGAAGATAAATTTAAAGTGGAAGTTTTGAAGAATGAACCCCTTGTTGGAAGTCTAGATGCTGAAATAGTAAAGGTCCATAACTACATTAATGAAGTAAATAGACTCAAATCGGAAGTTGAAGAAGGACAAGCTTTTGTATTATGGTTGAAGAAAGATGCTACAACTAAAATTGCTCCAGCGATCAATAACACTTTTGACCGAGTACAAGCTGATGAATTTAAAACAATTTAGAGTCGTGTAAAAGTTACGGAAGTTCCTTCCTTCAAAGGCACTCCTCCCGCTCCTTAGCTTCTTTTGTAGAATGTTTTTCCCATTTTGTTGATGTTGTTGCTATCATCCCGCTTTCCTTTACTTACAATTGTATTTTCCCCTTTTGCTTTATGATATCATGCCTGTAAAACATATTTTGAATATATATATATATATATATATATATATATATATATTTGACTATTAGTTCATGATATGAGTGTAATTTATTTGACTACCGGGAATTTTCATACCTTGAGTCATATTATGGGAGTAATACGCATTTAACTTCTCTTTGGCCAGGAGGAAATTAGAATGCGGTCCCAAGAGTCCCTTGAAATGGAAAATTACAACAATTAATTACCATGTTAGG
The DNA here is from genome assembly GCA_023531435.1 of Papaver californicum. Classification (NCBI taxonomy): domain Eukaryota; kingdom Viridiplantae; phylum Streptophyta; class Magnoliopsida; order Ranunculales; family Papaveraceae; genus Papaver; species Papaver californicum. The sequence goes on from JAJJMC010022403.1 coordinate 3,089,550, forward strand.
TAACCCTTTTAGCGAAAAATCCAAGAGTCATGCACTCATAGACATGGACTTTCTTTGAGAGGTTATGCTTATAGCTTTACCTAATATGAAACTAATTTGATGTAAGATTGTATTGCTGGTCGTAAGCTTTTTCCCGAAATGAAAAGTACCTGGTACAGTAATCACTACCATGTTAGGCATCTCTATATTGGAAAATCCTTTCACGTTTATGTGGATTTTCAAGAGAAAGTGCATTTGATATGCTTTACCTATTATGAATGCAATCCATTGCGCAATTGCATTATTGATAAAGTATAATATTGTTTAAGATATTGTGCGTTCCAAGGGTGTTGTAAAATATTCCCATCCATGTTTCGTAAATAATATGACCCTTGTCCCGCAAGTCCTTGTATAGTATAAGGTCCTCCCCATGTTGGCGCGAATTTTCCTGCTTTCATATCTCTCTGGTACTCCGGGATTTACCGCAGAACATATTGTCCTTCTACAAAATTCCGTAAATTTACTTTTTTATTATATTCTCTTGCAAATTTTCTTTGATAATTTTCCATCTTTTGAAGCGTAACCTCCCTCTTTTCTTCTAAATCATCCAACTTTTCAGGCATTAGATCTGTGTTTAAATTTTTCTCCCATGCTTCTATTTTTGTTGTAGGTAAAATGATTTCTGTGGGTATGACTGCTTCCGTCCCGTAGGTAAGAAGAAATGTTGACTCTCCAGTGGACTCCCTCCTTGTTGTACGATATGCCCAAAGTGTATTATGAAGCTGTTCGCACCACCGCTTGTGATGTCCATCAAGTGTTTTCTTTAGATTTATAGCAATTGTCTTATTTTTTGCTTCGGCCTGTCCATTACTTTACGGATATAACGGAGTTGATTTATTCTTTGTATATTGAATGCCTCAAAAATCATATCTATATTTTTCCCTTGGAATTGTTTCCCACTCTCAGATACTATGGCTGTCGGGATCCCGTATCTGCAAATTATATTTTCAAACAAGAACTTAAAGATATCTGTATCTTTGATTCGTGCAAGAGCTTTGGCCTCAACCCATTTAGTAAAATAATCCGTGGCTACGATCAAATATTTTCTCTTTTTAGTACCTTCTACCAATGGCCCAACAATGTCTATTCCCCATTTTTCAAATGGCCAGGGGCTAAGCACCGAATTAAGTTTTGTTGCGGGAGCCTTTATTTTTCTTGCATAACGCTGACATTCTTCACATCTTTTCACCATATTCTCCGCATCCTTATGCATGAATGGCCAATAATACCCTTGCGTTTTTGCTTTTAACGCCAGTGATCGCCTTCCACTATGATTTCCCGATTTCCATAATGTATATCCTTGAGAATCCGTAATCCTTCTCTTTGTGATAAACATCGAAGTAACGGTCCTAAAAAAGACTTGTGGTATAGAATTACGTCCCGAAGCTGGTAATTTACAGACTTCAGTTGCACCTTTCTTGCTTCTTTAGAATTTGGGGGTAACACCTCATCTTGTAGATATTGATGGATTGAGACTCTCCAATCTTCTTCGATCAAATTATCTTTTGTTTCTCATGGAAAGTCTGGATAATCTTGGATAGCTTTATCTTCAATATCTTCCCCAACTTCTTCTTCCAAATTTCTGACTGTCCTTAACTTAACTGATGGTTCATATATTCGCCCAATTTTTATAGCTGATGTGTTTGGATCCTTTATCATTAAAGAAATATATGCCAATGCATCGGCATGACGGTTTTGTCTCTGGATAGATGCCGAAAATTTATATTTGGAACTTGGAGCGCCCGTTTTTGACAAGATTTTTATACTCCGCCAAGTCTTCATCATGTGCCTGGTATTTTAATTCAACCTGTCGAATTATTAATTGTGAGTCACTTGTGAGTCGCAAATCACTTACTCCTAATTCAATAATGAGTCTGAGGGCATGAACCACAGCTTCGTATCCCACTATATTGTTTGTATGCTCATCAAACTCGAGCCGGAATGAATGCACCATTCAATCCCCTGTAGGTGTTGTGATTGCAATTCCTATTCCCGCACCATCCTTGTTTCTGGATCCATCAACAAATACTTCCCACCTCTGTGGATTTGCAGAATTCAGGACATTCTGTGGGTCATCATCCTCAAATCCGGGCAAACCTTGAATTTTATATTCATCCTCTAACGGGAAATCTGCTAGAAAATCAGCCAAAACTTGTGGCTTCTGCGCGGTTTGTAGTTCGAATAATATGTTGAATTGTTCTAGCTGTGCATTCCACTTTGCTATCCTTCCGACTTTTCCCGCATTTTTCAGTATTGACTCCAATGGTGCTTTGCTTGGTACCCTCACATAATGCGTCAGAAAATATGTGTGTAACTTTTGGGAAGCAAAAACTAGAGCTAAAATTAGTTGTTCAATTTTTGTATAATTTCTTTCTACAGGATTCAAAGTATTACTGATATAATACACATGTTTCTCATCCTTCTTATTGGTTCAGACTAAGACCGCGCTTACTGCATCCTCAGTTTCCGCAATGTATAAGGCTAGAACTTCTTCAGGTTTTGGCTTTTGTAGTGCAGGTAATGTTTCAAGATAAACCTTGATATTTTGGAAGGCTTGCTCACATTTCTCATTCCACTCGAATTTATTTTTCTTTTTTAGAATATCAAAAAAGGGTTTGCACCTTTCCGAAGATCTTGCAATAAACCTTCTAAGTGCGGCCAAACAACCATTCAACTTCTGTATATCTGTAATGTTCCTTGGAGATGGCATGTCTACTATCGCTTGGACCTTTGCGGGATCAAATTCAATTCCTTTCTTAGTGACCAAATATCCCAAAAACTTCCCTGATGTGACCCCAAAAACACACTTTTCTGGATTGACCTTCATTCTGTATTTCCGTAGCGCTTCAAATATTTCTTTCAAATCTTGTAGATGATTTGCTGAAAGTTTACTTTTTACTAACATGTCATCCACATAAGCTTCCAAGGTATGTCCAATCCATGGTTTAAAAATTGCGTCAACCAACCGTTGATATGTTGCTCCTGCGTTCCTCAATCCAAATGGCATTCTAGTATAACAATATAATCCTCGAGGAGTAAAAAATGCAGTGTGCTCCTGATCTTCTTTCGCAAGTGCAATTTGGTTATATCCGGACTGTCCATCCATAAAGGACAAGGCTTCATGTCCTTCAACTGCATCTACTAATTGATCAGTGTTGGGGAGTGGAATGCTATTTTTTGGGCAGGCTTTATTCAAATTGGTGAAGTCTATACAAATCCTTACTCCTCCATTCTTTTTCGGTAGGATTACCATGTTGGAGATCCAAGTTGGGTATCGCACCTCTCGAATGAATCCCGCATTCATGAGTTTTATTAATTCTTTTTCAACTGATAGATGGTATTCTGGTGCAACTTTTCGTATGCGTTGCCGAAAAGGTGTTGCTTCAGGGTGTATGTGTAATTTGTGTTGTACAATTGCCTGGCATATCCTCCATCTTCCACGCAAATATGTCCACAAAATCTCGGAGTAGCATGATCAAGTTTTGTTCTCTTTCCCTCTCAATCAGTGTTCCAATCTTTATCAACTTGGGGAATTCTTCCGTGCCTATGTTAACATTTTTGGTTTCCTCAACTGTGGTAAAGGTGGGTTTGGGAACTTCTAATGTAGGAGTCCCCTTTGGTTGTTATGCCGGAAAATTACCTGAATCATCTCTTGATGTACTTTCTTTTCCTTACTTCCTTCTCCTATTTCATTGTTGATATTTCTTCCCGCAACTTGAATCATATATTGATTTAATGCTTCTTTTTTTGCCTTTGTCTTGCGTTCTTTTTTGCTATTTACTGCTGCTGTTTTCGCTCTTCATTCATTCGAATTTCTGCTAAAATGCAAGATTTGGCTTCATCTTGATCTCCTCTTATTTCCATTTCCCCTCGCGGTGTTGGGAACCGCAAGTACTGGTGATAAGTTGAAATTACTCCTTACTGATGTACCCATCGCCTTCCAATGATGGCATCGTACGGGGACGGAGCTTCCACCACACTGAATTTTGTCATAATACTTATTGGTCCTGCCATAACATCTATCTCGATTTCTCCCTTCGGTTTTGAAGCTATACCATTGAATCCGTAAATTATATAGCGGGATGGAGTTAACTGATCTTATTTCAATTCCATTTTTCGGAAAGTATCATACAACATAACATTTAGTGATCTACCCCCATCCATAAGAATTTTCCTTACAGGACACTGGCAACGTAAGTAACAACGGATCATTATGCATCTCTACCTCTTGATCAACCTCAACTGTGGAGAAAGTTAATAGGGATGCCATCCAGTCTTCCCATGACTCAGTAACCCTTCCCGCGACTCTGAAGACTTCGTGATTGCGGAATCTTTTACGCAATTTCTTATTGATCGCTGCATTCATGGATGGTTGGTTTGATTCAGAAAAAGAAATCATATCGATAGTTTGGTTGTTGTGAGGAATATTGACAGCTTTCCCCTTATCAAGCCTTGATGAAGGATCGGGTAACTGAATGAATTCTTTTAATTCCCCTGCGTCGATCATCCTTTGCACTAGGGAGATTAGATTTCTGCATCAGTTGGTTGAATGTCCCCGATAGCAATGGTATTCGCAATACTCTTTAAAATTTTGGGTATATTCGGGCTGCTGTTCTTTTGTTCGCGGCCATTGAAAATCCGGCTTGTTCTTTATTACCTTTAAAATTTCGGAATAAGGGATGCTGAGTTTAGTAAATACTCGCTCCTGAAATTCTTGTATAAATTTTTTCCTTCCATCTGTCTTTGGCCGTTTTGACTCGCTATTTTCAATTTTGCTCGCAAACCTCTTCCCTGATCCGGATGAAGGCTCTATTGAATTGGTTCTTCTCGCATTTCCTTGCTGTTGTGACACTATTCTTGGACATTGCCTCTGAATGTCTTGTAATCTTGCACATTTTTCAATGATTTCTCTGAGGTGCTCCTTACTTTTTCTGTTGGTATTATGAATATCAACAAAAAGCTGGCTTTTTCGGTCAGCTATTCCCCACTTATAATTGTTAATGGTGGCTTCTGGGCTAACATCCCCGATTTCCTGACACATTGTATGCCAACGATCTGTATAGTCACAAATAGTTTCTTCTGGCCACGAGGCGAGGGAGTACAATCTGTCCGTTCCTGAATCTGCGGGCCTGTTGTACATATACGCCTCTAAAAACTTTCGAATCAACTGCGCGTATGAATGCACAGACCCTTCTTGCAAATTATCGTACCATGCTAGCGCCAATCCCTTCAAACTTGACGGGAAATTTCGACACATAGTTGCATCAACTTGCCCCCACCGTGCCATAATACGGTTGTAATACTTCAAATGAGTGGTTGGGTCTCTAGTACCATCATAACACTCAAAAATAGGGGTGCTACACTCTCGGGGCATTGGTGAAGACACCAAATGCGGTGCCAATGGTGTTCGTTTGGCTTCCCTTAATACTTCCTCTATTCGTCCACCTTCTTTATTTTTCAAATTCTTTATCTCTTCTCTCATTTGTTCCATTGCTTCAAAACATTTTTGCCACTTATCATGTTGCGAACCCGAGTCTTCATGATTCAACCTATTCTGCCCAGATTGTTGAGATGCGGATTCCATAATCATCATTCTTTGATCCCGATTATCTCTTTCTCTTCTCCCCGCGGTCCACTGGAGCTTGCTTCTTGCCCCCGTGTTTTTGTTCTAGTTGATCCCGCACCATGTTGGATTGTTTCCTTTAGTACTTGATTTTCTCTAGTCAGGAATGTAATTTTTTCAGTGCAAGTTTGTTGTTGTTTACGCATCTCATTCATTTCTTCCATCAGTGGTTGCAGATAATCAATTGTGTTTTGTGTATTCTCTTCAAATGAAGAAATATCTACGTGACTATATGAATTATTATGTTGATCATTAAAACATTGTTGTCCTTGTGAGGTTCATATCATTTCTCTTTGTTGGTGGACTCCTCTTGCACTATTCTTTTGATTTCTCGAACTTGCTTCTTGAGACATAACTCCTATTTATGTAAATCCTTTCAAAATGTTACTGCTCCTTTCTATATCAACTTTTTGTTGCTATAGAAAATTACTTTCCAGAATCCTAAGAGAGCTCAGATAATTAGTTACATGTTTCCAGAAATTTTTCGTTTAAAATAAATGTAATTAATATATTCTAGTTTGAAAGACGAAAATCACCTTCAAACCAAGTAAGTTTTCTTCTCATAAAGTCATATAGAAACAAGTTTAAGTGAAATCCAAATAACTCAGCTAAATATTAAAATTTTGCTAGTGACTTAAATAAAAAATTTGATAAATACGATGAAATGATTTAGTAGAATTTTCTGTATCTAATTTTTAGAATGAACATTTTAAAAGCATGGCAAACAACTTGAATTATATGTAATGCATGAAATAATGAAATAGCGTATATAAACATATGGATCAAATTTGTATGTTTATAAAATGAATTTTTTTTTTGAAAATAAATTTTTATTCAGAGTTTTTCGTTATGACTCTAAAACATTGGGTTTTATACAACAAAATTCTTTGATAAAATATAACTTTCTAAAGGAAAAGCTTTTTTATAAAAAGTGAAAGTTTTTGACAGGTAGAATCACAACCAAGATTACTCAATGGTTACAATAGTAAGATATCTAAAGATGAATCGATGCACAATAAAATGTAGAGAATGAAAGAAAATCACGATGATAATAAAATGATACAAAGATTATAGTGGTTCAGTAGTTTTGTCTACATCCACTAATAAATTGATAGGATTCATAAATAAGATCAAACTTTTATCAATACAATAGAAGAAGAAGTATAGAAATTTGGATAAACGAAACATTTTCTATCTTGTAAATCATAATCATAACCCTCTATTCTAAATCATAAAATCTCATATGTATCATACCTAAGCTCTTTTATCTTCTTAATGCCTTTTCCCAGTTTTTCTCCACCGATTCTCCGACCCCTTTTCTTGTTCATGATTCTGGTATTTATAGCTAATTCAATGGGTCCCGCCAATTAACTTTGCCACCTGTTCATTCTTATCCATCCTTGATGAGTCATGCAATCCCGCAAGTCTTTTTTAGTGTATTACTTATCATCCCGTAGCTCTCCTAAGGTCTGGTTCCGTAGCTTTCCTTCGGTCTTGCATCCATCGTTCCGTAGCTCTCCTTCGGTCTTGTATTTTATTATTACTTTCGGATTAGGATTATAGCATGTTTGACACATAGCTTCTTGACAGTGAATCGTCATGCTTTGGTCTTTTTCGTCCCGCAACTTGTAGAGTCGACACGCGTCTCTCATGGGTCAATATTCATCATTACACTTTAATGAGTCATACTTTTCCCACACCCTGGTGTCAATCATGCAGTTAAAAGTTATCTGTTTTAATCAGAGCTCCGTACTTTCCCGCAACATATGCAGTTAATGTTGTTACTTTCCCGCAACATATGCAATTAATGCTATTACTTTCCCGTAACTTACGTGTTACTCATGCAACAATTATGTCAGACTTTATATCTATCGACTTTCCAGATTTCCTTTATAAAGCTTTGTTCAAGTGCTTCTCATCTTACTTTAATTCATTACTCCTTTAATAATTCTGGGAAACGTGTGAATCGGGTTTTATCCTCTCGCAAAACTAGCATATCATGTTGATTATACGAAGTTAAAATTCAGTGCAGCACTCTGTTGTAATATACAAAAAAGATTTCACATATATCATGATAAGAACCAATTGATCCAACTAGTCTAGCTGATCGAATTCCAATTTGAATAAGAAGGGGCTCTTAAAACATCTTGTAGGGGCTCTAAAATCAAGCTGAAAATGTACGACAAATTGATCTTTCCTGTGTTTGTTTGTAGATTAAAAAATCAATTTCTAAATACCTAAGCCCTAGCTCTCATCTAATCTTATAGAATCATATACACAAACATTTAAGATACGTAAAAAATAATAATTTGTCTGTTTTTGATTTAAGAAACATTTACCATAGTCTCCTTGAGGGATAAGTATAGCTTGAGAAACCATAGTTGAAAAAGGTTCATGTGCATCACCAATAACTAGATGACTGCTACAACAGTGGGGGCGACTGAAAAGTGTCCAAAAAAAAAACTTAAATGCAAGTCTTACTTAATTCGACGTCCAAAAACATGGCCGCCAACATAATAGGTTGCCCAAACATGGAAGAAAAATAATCTCAATCATCTCCTTAGGAACACACAAGAAAAACTCTATCTGGGATAAAGAAAACACGTGGGAATGACATGCTTCGAAAAATGACGGATCTTGAATATTATTGAATTTTACCATGCGACGGTTTGATTTAGTCGCTAAATTAATCTTATACTCGTATTAAACGTGGCATATGGCAATCGCATTCTCCGAGAAAACGACGGATTAAACAGATTGTTTGCATCTTACGACGGAATAACTTTGTCGCAAAGGTATATCAGGGTCGAATCCATGATCACGACAGATTATATCTATTTTTGTTCGTATCTTATGATGGTTCATTAAAGTCGCAAAAGTTTATCAGGGTTGAATTTGGATACCTTACCCGTATACCCGTCGTTCTACCCGAATTTATCTTCTTCTTCACCCGAATCTCTGTGTATGTTTGTAATTTTGAATTCCTTCAAATTGATCGTGTTTTTATTGTATAAATCAATGATTCCTTCAATTTTGATTGTGGGTATTGATATCAATTGAATTATAATTACTTTTATTATCCTAATTTGATTGATTTACCAAAAATTGAAAATTTAATTTTGTTCAATTCAAAATTATTGATGATGAAATAATCGGATTCGGTTAATTTAAACGATATATTGAGAAATTGAAACCTTTTGGTGTTGTATTAGTTTGTGTTTAACAGAAATTGAACACCAAATTTCTTTGATTAGCTCCAAATTGATCAAATTTTGATCAAATAAAAAAAATGATATAAAAAAAGGACCATCAAAATGCTTCTGACAAAAAACAATCTCCTCACCATATAGAGGGACTCCTTTCATTCGTCCAATAAGTTTCTGAATCTCTGTATCTGATTTCACATTTCGATTCTCATCAAATTCTCTGGTACTTGAGAAGCTAATTTAGTCAACATTAATGTATCTCCTTTAAATGATTTTCTAGTTGATCTTTGTAATGATCTATATACACTCAGTGATTGTTTTATTATTCTCAACATTTTCTTCTTCTTCTTGCCTCAATTTTTTTCTTCATTCTTCTATCCTACCGATCAAAAATAAGAATTTCCCTCCTCCCTCTCCCTCCACTTCCCTCTCCCCCATCCCCCTCTAAAGGCTAACTTGGTCTGCATAGGCTTTGGAAAAGAACGATCTTTTATGGACCATACAGAATTTGGGGGTCAATTCCAGATTTTAGGAGTGGGTCGGTACAAAGTAAAAAGGTAAAAACTTTTTATTTGTACTGTATATTTCAGTCAATGGCCAATATGCTCTTTTTTAATTCGTTGTTAATAAAAATTAGTTTAAGTTAATTGATTGTTAGTTATTATATTAGTGAGAGGGAGAAGAAGGAGGAGAATTTTTAGAAAAACTTTTTTCAAAAACTAGGTTTTGAGATTTTTATATTCAAAAATTAATAATTCCGAAAAAAATATAGAATTATTTGAATCTTCAACTCGCAAAGTAAAGAAAGTATACATTAACATCAACAAGGATCCGATGACGAGTGATTTTGTAGATGGTAAATATATATTTTTTATCCAAAGTCAATCTTAATCTCAAAATGATGATTTTTACGAGTCAAATGAAGAAAATTAAGATTGTAATGTTGGAAATAGTCAAGTGTACTAGCTAATGAGTTTTTGTTGCTTGAATTGGCTAAAATATTTTGAAAATAAAAACTTTGAAGGGAAATCGGCTAGCTCAATATAGGTTCAGCTAGCAAAACTGAAGAACACTTACCTGAACTTAGTTTTAATGTAGTTTTGGACTAAGTTTAGCTACCAGAACTCAAAAACTATTACCTGAATTTTAATTTTGGGTGAGACAAAGTAATGTTCGGCTTTTTCGAGTCCAACACATTCTTAGCCGAACTTTCAAGTTGAAATTCTTAGATAAAATTTGAAGTCCTAGGTTTCGGGTAGCAGGACAAAAAATTTAGTTTGCTGAATTTATTTATTTTGGTCAACAAAACAATATTCGGCTTGGTCGAGTCCAACATATTCTTAACCGAACTTTCAAATTGCAATTAGGTTGTAAAAAATAAAGTCCTAATGTAGATGATGGATTCTTGACAAAGGATTAAATAGTAAAATTGCCTCTACCCGACAGTGGAAGCATAAAAATATTAAGATTTTATATGTCACTGACCCGACATTAGAACTATGAAATTCATATTTTATATTCTAATATATATATATATATATATATATATATATATATATATATATATGTATATATATAATATTAGAGTCTCACCCGGCTGAGCTTTTAATATTCTGTAAGAATATATGATATTTATGCTGAATAATTTAGTACCTCTTTATGTATTCATAACTCACACTGCACGTTTTCAAGAACTGGGAGTAAATGGTAAGGAATTAAGAGTTGTGTTATATACCAAAACGACCACCTATATATCTACTACAACATAATGAAAGGGTGTTTTATTCCGAATAACGATCTAGGAGATATGACCTAAATCCTAGACGAAGTACAAGCTGAAAAACTGTCAGAATTTTGTCCAAAATATTCCTGGAAGGTTGCTGTTTGCTCCGTTTGACAGCCAAAACGAGCTCTAAACCTAAATCCTTCAAAGTGGGGAGGTAGCTGGCGATTTCAATTTCGAATTGGGGTTAACCATCAAAAACAGACATCGTGTGGGGAATCTACAACACTTTTGCTAAAGGGTCTCATATATGAATTTTCTGACGACGAAAATCAACAAAACTTTTCATTCATTCATAACAAAAATGGTCTTAAGAGCATAGCAAATTATGGTCCTAAGAGTATATGGTGTTAAGAGAAATAAAAATAAAAAAAGGAGAAATAAAATAAAGGAACGTGTGGAACCGGAGCTGACGCATGGTCGGTCACTCAATCCCTTATATTTTTAAATATTATTTATATTATTATTTTATTAAAAACTCCTTGATTTAGGATTTCCTCCTTCCACCAAGATTCTCCTAAATCCTCTTTTACTTCAAAGAACATATGATATACAAAGCAATCTAGGGATGGTCCCGCTACCATATGACCGACTTTATCCTATTAAGATATTATAATTTTAATATTTCCTAATATTAGTCTTCACACCAGTTGGTCTTTATATCAAAATTCTCTCTCCTAGATATCATTACTAAACATATCAAAATATTGCTAGAGAGACCATATGATATGCGAAGCAACGAGGAATGGTCCCGCGATCACCAACTCGTGCTCCATCATCGCCGGCCCACCTTTGGTCACCTTGGTCAGTCCCTCCTTCATCACTTACCTCTTCTACATAATTAGGTTTTACTACCTAATGTTTAAATTGGTCTTAACACCATTAGACCCCTCTACCACCAACCCGTGCTACCACCAATTTGGTCGGTCCCTCTACCAATAATTTGGTCGGTCCCTCTCCACCAAATTGGTCGGTCCTTCTACCACTCAACTGGTCCCTCATATGCCACTCTTTGATTAGCCCATCTACAACTAAAAAGCGTAATTTAATTGGTCCTGCTACCAATAATTATAATGGTCTTACCATCAATATGTTAATTGTTACTTCTGCCAAAGTATATATTCTAATTTCTCTACTTTGCTACTCAAACTATTTGGCAGTAGGAAGAACTAAATACTTTACAACTGTTAACACTAGCATTCATACGAGTTGATACTTATACAAATTAATGCTCATATGAATTCATGTCAATGCTTGACATATCAAACAGTGTAAAATATACATATATATGCAGGCATATATATATTGGTCTATGATCGATGTAGAAATCTCATTAGACCTATGATTACCAATCCAACAATATCATCCAAGTATCATTGCTGCATCAGCTGACACAATGATATGCCACAACTACCAATGCCAAAATAATCAGACTCTACATCTATGGAATATTAAGCACGATTGCTTCTCTCAGCATACATTTCATGCTTCATCTACCAATGAGCCGGCATGCCAGACTCACCCTGAGAAACATGCTAGACTCATCAATGTGCTAAGACTAACAGTCTAGCTAAGTCAACAATTAACCAGATAATACACGTCTACAAAATAGACTTAACCATGCTCGAGGCATCAATTATTTCACATGGAAGGATATTCACTAGGATTTTGGTTTGATGTCCTACATTGCATGCAGTGTAGCAATATACCCACGATGAGAAAGTAAAGTCGTGTCGGCAGTTGAAGGAATGAATGAAATAGTGGTCATACAACCACCAAATCCCACTTTCCACCACGATTTCCACTTCTCTACTCTTCCCTTCTCTGCAACTGCCACCACTTATGAGATCAATGTATTAAATTCCACTGTTATAAATAGGTTCTTCAACCTATTGACAAAAGGAGGGAGGTTGATATAGCAATCATCTGAGAAACATACCAGAAAACTTGGACTTACGCAAGATAATGTGATTTTCATCTTCATAACAGTTTAACACATCCCATCACTGGAACTCAATCCAATTGATCTCAATACCTTCTTTGCTTCACTTTTACAAATCAACCATTCTCCTTACTTTGTGACCGAAACGAAATTGGAACGATCATTCTTTGGTTTAGGCTAATTTTTTACAGATTGATCTCTCGAATCTTAAAAGTACTTATACAATACACATGTTTGGCGTTTAGATGAATTGTTTTAACTAGCATCAACTTACTCTATTATTTTCCACTTTTATCCCTAAATTTGTTTTTACCCACAAACACATAGGTACGGCTAGCAAGACAAAGTTTTTACCTAGTCAATATTTTTTTTGTTAACAGAACAATGTTCGACAGGCTAATTTTGAATAGTTCTTTGACAAATTTCTATGTTCGGCTAGGAAGTATTTTATCCACCAAGACGAATATTGTTATAATGGTTCTTATGTCAAAATTCTGCAAGGATTAAAATCTTTTGACCTCGCTGAACTTAGTGATTTTTTTATTGTTTTTGCAACTAACATCGCCATATTTTCCGTAGATTTAACTTACATTTGTAACAATGGATCTACACATGTTGATATTTTGTTTGAAGATACATCTCATTACCATACAAACGACTTGGTAGGCTTCCAATTTATATGTACTTGAATATTTGAAGTAAATTGTCAAGTTTATAATTTTGTATTTTTCTCCATGTAGACACGGGACAAGCTAGAGGATGCAAATATTTGGGATATAAAACATGAAAAAAAAAAGTATATGCTTACTAGTTTCCAATGGAAAATTAAATAAAACCCGCTTGAATTGGTATGCGAGAGAAGTAGTAAGTTTGAAAGTCAAAAGAATAAGGGTTATGAGTATATTGGAAAGACTAGGAGGAAGAATATAACCATCTCAAAGAAGTCTAATTTCCCCTTAAAGCTTGTAAATAATGTCAAAAAAGAGAAGAGATGAATTATACTCAAAGTTTGGAAGGTCGCTATAACCACCGTCCGCCGACTCATATTGAATGACATGCAATTGCTGCAAAGCTCACTCCCCAGGAAATGGAAAAACTAGCTAAAATGAGGAAATTTTTTATTGAACCAATTCATATGCTTGTTATTTTAATGGCAGACAACAAAGATAACCACTCTTCTTTGTACATCATTTTTAGTACCTAAAATTTGCTCTTAGGCAAAACAATGTACTGTAGAAGTACTTTTATTAGATTTGGAAATCAAAATCATGCAGTACAAGCCTAAACCACGAAAGTAGCCGTTCCGTCCTGCTTCGATCACAATGAGAGAAGATGGGTTGATCTTAGGGGAGGAAATGAGAGAAAGTTGAGGAAATTGGTGTGATGAATTGTGTGTAGAGGCGTTGAACTATGGAGAATGAAAGCTTGTGAGAATGATCAGCTTGTTCACCTGTTCTGAATATACAAAGTAGTCTATTTATAGTAGTTGGGAATACACATTTCTTTACTCACAAGTCGTGGAGGTAGTGGAGAGATGGAGAGACGGAGATTGTGGATGTGTGGGTATAAAATCCCAAACACCACGTGTTCAGATAATGTGGAAGGAGTATCGGATTATGATGGAACAAGAAGCACTGAAACAGAACTCTATGATAAGTACTGAAACAGACATCTGAAATTTTGATAAGTACTGAAACAAACATCTTTGTTGCATGATCGACACGTGAATTGCGGGAAAGCATGGCACACTGTATGAAACAGATAGCTTCGTTGCATGACTGACACACAAGTTACGGGAAAACCTGACACAATAAAGGGAACTGACATACATCGATGCATGATGGACACGTTTCAGCTGTACAGGTTGCAGAACAAAAGAAACTAAAGCATGCCAAGTCACTTTCAATGTCCACGTGTTAGACATGCCATGATTCTAATAAGACCGCAACATACATCCAAATCCAAAAACAACAACTTAAATACAAGTCCGCAGAAGAAGTGCGGGTCACCAAGCGGAAAACTAAGGAAAATAAGAAGTATGCATGACAAGTCTTGCGGGAAATACACGTAAGAGTGCGGGAAAATCTTCATTCCAAAGTCAGGATAAGAACAAATGGGTGAAAAGTTTAGATTGGAAGGATCCATGATATTCTCTATAAATACCAAGCCCCAAAACAGAAAGTGGGGACTGGGAAAAATTGGATAAAATTGGACAAAAGGAATAGGATCAGAGCAAAGAGTTTAGGTATGAGACTTGTGTTAATTTGATAATTCAATTGTTCTTTGATTAATTTGACTTTAATTATATAGCTTGATATCCTTCTATAACATACAAACATGAATAAAAATGAACCAAATCTTTATCTCCCGTGGATGTAGACAATTTGATTGTCGAACCACGTTAAATCATTGTGTTGATACATGTTTCAATTTCTGATTCTTATTGTTAATATGTTTCAATTTCATTATTTGAGATTTGATCCGACTATGTTTCTGATTCTAATGGTTGTGATCCAAAGATTCAGATATTTGGCCATCACAATTTGGCGCTAGAAATAGGGATATGTAAAAGAATTTATTATACCCCGTCTAAATCTTCATTTTTGAAATTTTGAATTTTGTTATCCTATAAAATCCCCTATTACAACATTTTTAATCAGGAGCTTTTTTCAACTAATGTTTATAAAGATTTAACTACTATAATCATACACAACACTTCTTTAATTGATACCTTTTATTTATATTAATATTCCTAGTTACCTTATATGTTCTCTTAATCATGGGTTTGAAAACTTTGTTTATAAACTCCCACCAAAATATTATGTTCTTTAATGATTTTTTGCAAAAGAATTTATCTTGAAACCATTAAATTTATGTGTCTCTGATTCAATTGATTGTATGAATTAAAATTGTATTGCAGCAATCTAGTTTTGATTCTTGTTAAAACAGAAAAATAAGCTTTGAATTGAATTTCTGAACTTGCTTCTGATTCGTTTGCAAAAAATGATCTGATGAACTTATAAAACCTTAGTTAAATTGAAAAGTTATCTAGCTTTTATGTGATATATCAAATTCTAGCTAAATGTTTTTTATCAGTCAAATTGTTATATATATATATTGCGGATGTTAAAATTCTATGAAACACATCTCATTATCTGAACTCTTGCTAGAACATCGACAAAAAAACTTATACGACAGCACAAGATCAAACAAAGAAGATATTATAATATTCCAAAATAAATTACATAAATGGAAACAATTGCAAATATAACCGTACAAGGACAAGATGTTGATATAAGAAATTTGGGAAATCAGACAATAGAGACTCTTCTAGAAATAGAAATAGTAGAAGAATCCAAGGACCACAACCCTTGGATGCTCAGGCAAACATTCCAGTTAATCAATCAATTAACCATCCACATGAAGAATCATCACAGAACATGGTTGACCCCATTAATCAACTACTTGAAGAAATGAACGAAATGCGCAAGGTTCAAAAAACTTACACAGAAAAAATTGCTCTCTTAACCCAAGAAAATCAGATGCTTAGAAATAAAATCCAACAAGATGCGGAAGCATCAGTTACTCGGATACAGGGGAAAAAAGTAAGCTCAAACAGATCCGCAAAAATTAAAGCAAGGATCAATAAAGATCAAAGGGTGTGGTAGTGGAACCCATACATGACACATATTTTCATTCAAAAAAAAACAAGATGAATCAGCGGTATGAACCTGATGGACTAGATTTTGATGATTCAGAGCCGCAAAACAACAAATGGCAAAAATATTTTAAGGACTTGGAACAAATGAGAGAAGAAATCAAAACTTTGAAAAATAAACAAGAGGGAGGATGACTTGAAGAAATGCTAAAAGAGGCCAGTAGAACACCATTGGCCTCGCACCTTGCATAAATACAATCTTCCCATTTTTGAATGTTATGATAGGACAAAGGATCCAGTGGCTCACTTAAAATACTACAACCGTAATATGACCCTTTGGGAACAGAATGATATTATTATGTGTCAAATATTTTCCTTCAAGTTTGAAAGGGTCAGTATTAACATGGTATGATAATTTACCAGAAGGGTCAATACATTTGTACGCACAATTGACCCGTAAATTTTTGGAAACATACATGTATAATAAACCCGCAAACGTTGGGATGGGCAAGTTATTTTCCCTTGCGTCTTGGACAGATGAAACTATCCGAGACTACACAGATCGATGGCAGGCGATCTGTCAAGCAATAGTAAATGTTAATCCAGAAATTTCCATTAATTGCTATAAATGGGGAATAGCCAACAACATGAGCCCACTCTTTGTAGATATTCATGGAGAGAATCCGAAAACCGAAGGCGATCTCAGGGTGATTATTGAAAAATATGCAAGGTTACAGGATATTCAAAAATATCATCTAAGAATAATTTCCCAACATCAGAGAGTTGCCAACATGGCGAATTTTGTGGAACCATCAACAAGTTTAAGAAAGCGGGTTGCGGGTGAAAACCCTTATATTGAATTTAAACGAGGCAAAGCAGATGAGGAAAGAAGGTTCAATCGACAATCTGGGGATCGAGTTTTTATAAAATTCAATACCTCATATCCAAAAATTCTAAATACAATCAAGAATAGGCAAGATTTTGATTGGCCGTGGAAAAAAGGAAAGAAACCATCATACACACAAGGTTCAAAAGATTATTATGAATATCATTGCTTTCATGGCCATACCACAAGCAGATGCAAGAATTTAAAATTGCAAGTCCAAAAATTAATTGATGTGGGAGAGCTGAAAGAATTTCTTTATTTACCCAATCCTCCACCAAGGCTCAACATGGGAAAAACTGTAAATATTCCACATAATAACCGAACCATCAATATGATTTCCTATACCAAGTCAAGTCAATCATCTATGAACGCAGCCATTGATAAGAAGCTGCGTAAAAGAGTTCACATACATGAAGGTTTCAAAGTTACGGGAAGGGTCACAGAAACATGGGAGGAATGGATGGCTTCCCCATTAACTTTTTCAGCGGACAAAGTTGATCAAGAAATTGAAACACATAATGATCCGATGGTGCTCACTTTACCAATGTCCGGATGGAATGTAAAGAAGATCCTCATGGATGGGGAAGTTCACTTAATGTGTTATTTTATGAGACATTTCAAAAAATGGGGCTAAAGGACGATCAAATCACACCCTCTTACTACACTGTTTATGGGTTTAATGGGATATCAAAGCCAAAAGGAGATATTTTACTTGATGTTATGGCAGGACCAATAAGTATTTTGACTAAATTCAGTGTAGTAGAGGCACCGTCTCCATATAATGGCATTATTGGTAGACATTGGGTCCACCAATTGAAAGGTGTGACCTCAACATATCATCAGTACTTGCGATTCCCAACACCACAAGAAGAAATGGAAATAAAGGGGGATCAGAATGTTGCAAGATCTTGCATCCTCACAGAAACTCACATGAACGAGGAACGAATTCAACAACAACAAGAAAGAAAGAAAGAGCGAAAAATAAAAGCCAAAGAAGAAGCAATAAAGCAATATTTGGTTGAGATTGCGGAAGAGGGTCAGTAAATGAAACAAATAAAAATACTCCATCGGAGGAAAGCATACCAACAACTGACAGGGGCAGCATTCCGTAATAGCAATTAAAGGGAGCTCCCACACCTTTAGGAGCTCCCAAATCCACTTTTTCAGCAATTAAAGGGAACATGATTTGGTTATTCTACTTAGAGATTATGTGGATATTTTTGCATGGAAAATGGAGGATAAGCCGGGCATTGATCCAAGTATCGTTCGTCATGAATTACCTATACATCCAGGCAGTACACCATTTCGGCAGCTATACGAAAAATGGCACCCGAGTACCATTAAGCCATGGATATGCCGCACCTTGGAAGTCTATGTAGATGATATGATAATAAAAAGTAAACTTTCAAAGGATCATTTACAAGATTTGAGAGAAATATTTAAAGCTCTACGCAAATATAAAATGAAAGTTAATCTGGATAAATGCATTTTTAGAGTTACATCTGGAAAGTTCTTGGGTTACTTTGTCACAAAAGAGGGGATTGAAGTTGATCCAGAAAAAATACAAGCGATTGTTAATATGAAAAAAAAAAATAAAAAAAAATGCCATCTCCAAGGAATGTAAAGGAAGTACAAAAATTAAATGGATGTTTAGCCGCACTTAGCAGATTCATTGCCAGATCATCAGAAAAATGCAAACCATTTTTTGACACACTGAAGAAGAAAAGCAAATTTGTATGAAATGAAAATTGTGAGCAAGCTTTTCAAAATATCAAAGCTTATATCGCCACATTACCCGCACTACAAAAACCGAAGCCTGAAGAAGTGTTGGCCTTGTACATAGCTGCAACAGAAGATGTTGTAAGTGCGGTATTGGTATGAACAAATGAGAAAGTAGAGCAACCAGTATACTACATCAGTAAAACTTTCAATCTTGCAGAAATAAATTATACCAAAATTGAACAATTGATATTAGCAATGGTTTTTGCCACATAAAAGTTGCGCACATATATTCTAACACACTATGTGCGGGTACCAAGTAAAGCTCCGTTAGAATCTGTACTACAGAATGCGGGAAAAGTAGGGAGAATAGCAAAATGGAATGCACAATTGGAACAATTCCATATCATATTTGAAATACAAACTGCACAAAAATCACAAGTCTTGGCAGATTTTCTTGCGGATTTACCACTGGATGATGATTTTGAAATCCAAGGTTTGCCCGGAATAAAAGATGATGATTACCAATATATTATGAGTTCTGTAAACTCCCGCAGATGGAAAATATTTGTTGATGGGGCACGGAATAAAGAAGGTTCGGGAATCGGAATTATGATTACAACCCCTACAGGAGATCGGATGGTACATGCATTTCGTCTTGAATTCGGTGAACACACAAATAATATAGTAGAGTATGAGGATGTGGTTCATGCCCTACGTCTTATCATCGAGTTGGGAATAAATGATGTGCGACTTACAAGTGATTCACAACTGATAATTCGGCAGGTTGAGTTGAAATATCAAGCACTTGATGAAGACTTGATAGAATACAAGAATCTTGTTCAAAAACTGGCATCCCAAATTCTAAACATAATTTTTCGACATTTATCCCGAGAGAAGAATCGCCATGAGGATGCATTAGCATTCATTTCTTCAATGATAAAAGATCAAAATACATCAGTGGTCAAAATTGGGTGAATCTATGAGCCATCAATTAAGTTATGGGCAGTCGAAACATGGAAGAAGAAGTAGATGAAGATATTGAAGATGCAGCCATTAAAGATGATACAAACTTTCCACAGAAAACAGAAAATGAATAATCTGAAGAAGATTAGAGGATCTCAATACATCAATACTTACAAAGTGGGATATTGCCCGCAGACACTAAAGAGGCGAGAAAAGTGCAATCAAAATCCGTAAATTATCAATTGCGGGATAAAATTTTGTACCGCATGTCTTTTCTGGGACCATTACTTCAGTGTTTGTCACAAAAAGAAGGACAATGTATTCTCACAGATATTCATTATGGAGATGCGGGAAATCATAGTGGAAGACGATCACTCGTACTGAAAGCAAAGACGCAATGGTATTATTGGCCATTTATGCACAAAGATGCGGACAACCTGGCAAGAAGGTGCGAAGAATGTCAACGTTTTGCAAAAAGAATTAAAGCTCCCGCAACAGAACTCAATTTTGTACTCGGTCCATGGTCGTTTGCAAAATGGGGAATAGATATCGTTGGGCCCTTAGTGGAAGGAAAAAAAAAAAGAAAATACTTGATTGTAGCAACTGATTATTTCACTAAGTGGGTTGAAGCCAAAGCTCTTGCTCGCATTAGGGATACATATGTTTTTCAAGTTTTTACTCGAAGATATAATTTGCAGATTCAGAATCCCGGTAGCTATAGTCTTGGACAATGGACACAACTGCAAGGAAAAAAATATTGATATGCTTTTCGAAGGATTTAATATCCAAAAGAACAAGTCCACTCCACTTTACCCCCAAAGTAATGGACAAGCTGAAGCTACAAATAAAACTATTGCCATGAATCTGAAAAAGACTCTAGATGGACATCATAAACGATGGTGTGAACAACTTTATAATACTTTATGGGCATATCGCACGATGAGAAGAGAAGCCATTGGAGAATCACCATTTTTTCTCACCTATGGAGCGGAAGCAGTTATTCCAATGGAAATTATTTTACCCACAACAAGGAAAGAAGCATGTGAAAAGAATTTAAACACAGATCTAATGCTTGAGAAGTTGGATGACTTAGAAGAAAGAAGGGAAGTTACGCTCCAAAGAATGGAAAATTATCAAAGAAGACTGGCAAGAGAATATAACAAGAAAGTCAAGTTGCGGAATTTTGTTGAAGGGCAGTATGGTCTGCGATAAATACCAGAATATCAAAGAGACAAAAAAACAACAAAATTTACACCCACATGGGGAGGACCATATGTTATACAAGATATTGCGGGACAAGATTCATACCACTTGTGGAATATGAATGGAGAAATCTTACGGCATCCTTGGAACGCACAATATCTCAAACCATATTACCCATAACCAACAATGCAATCATACAATAATTTGGCTTCATACTAGGTAAAGAAGAACAAATGCAATCTCTCTAGAAAGTCCATATAAATGTCTATGAGTGTATGACTATTGGATCTTTCGCCACAGAGATGCCTAACATGACATTAATTATTGTATCAGGTACTCTCCATTTCAGGAGGTTCTTTAAGTACCGCATCCTAATTTCCTCTTGGCGAGAGAGAAGTTAGATATGTGACTGTACCCTCAAATTAACTCAAGGTACAAAATTGCCTTGCGGTTAATTAATACACACACTCAATCAATGCACTAACAATGAATATATATTTATAAATTGTTTTAGAGGAACAATAAAACGGGACAAAGAGGAAACATGCCAATACAGTTCAAAAGAAGGGAAAAACTAAGGAACGGGAAAACAAAGGAAAAACTAAGGAGCGAGAGATTTTACACTAGAAGGGTGTTGAGGGATTTCCTTGCGGCTATAGACTTTGGTGAATCCGTCAGCCTTAACATTATCAAGAGTGTTGTTGATCGCTTTTGCAACTCCAACATGAGCTTCAATTATTAATATGAGCTTTTGCGGCTTCAAGCTCCCGCTTACATTTATCTACCTCGACTGCATACTTTTGGACACTCCTCTCCCAAAAAAGTCTTTTCCCTCGCTCCGAATCCAAGTCATGAGCCAAGCTTTAAGCCTTTAAAGTTTCCAGCTGCCTCTATCCTCCGCTTCTTTAGTTTTAGAGGATAAAAGTTCCAACTGATTTTGTGCCTCATTGGCCCTGGCAGTAACAAGCTTCAACTCTTCTTCAGCCTTAGCAGCTCTTGCGACCGCATCCTTGAATTTTTCTTCAAAACCTGTAACACAAATAACAGGTTAATCAATGCGGAAATAGTATTCAAATTCAAATATGCAATAAAATAAGATACCTCTTGCGAGGGATTCAAACTCTTCTAATTCATGAGCCATTGCGTCTTTAGAAACATCAAGAAAATCATATTCTTCTGAAAGTTTATGATAATTGGCAGTGAGATGCTGAAGATCTTGACGACACTGATTTAACTCTGTTTGTTTCAATGAATCATCGTCCCGCAACTGATTTGAATCGTTTGTATATTTTTTAATCTCTCTATGTAA
This sequence comes from Papaver californicum, assembly GCA_023531435.1. NCBI lineage: Eukaryota > Viridiplantae > Streptophyta > Magnoliopsida > Ranunculales > Papaveraceae > Papaver > Papaver californicum. The sequence continues at coordinate 3,111,884 of JAJJMC010022403.1, forward strand.
GCGGAAGATATCACTTTCACGATGAAGAATGGTATCAGATAAGCTGCGGATTTTAGCTTGAGCATCCGCAAGTGCATTCCCTTTAGCATGAGCCTCTGAAGCTGAGTTATCTCTGTCATTAATGAGTTGCGCCATGTATAAAGAAAACTGTGAATTATGGTGTGACCTGGAACGAGAAAATCCCACAAGGATATTCTGGCGTTCCACACAGAGCTTGCAATTTTCTTCTTCCAACTTCTCTTATTGTGCCCGCGCATCAAGAAGACAATCCTTAGTCCATAGCAAAGTAGCATTATACTCTTTCTTCTTGCGGATATAATCTCCATATAAAAGCCGGTGCTTCGATTCTAATTCATCGTACTTTAACTTAGTTTCATTCATCCTATCAACCAGGTTGTTAAATCTTCCCATGATCTCCACATTTTCATTATTAATTTTTAAAACATGTTCTGTCAAACGCACATCTCTACGTTGCAGTCTATTCACAAGTTTTGAATCCCCCGCTGATCCCATAAAGTATTTCAAAAAACATGAAAAATAAAGTAAGAAAAATAACATGAGAGGAAAATTGTTAAACCTTGGTTATGAAGATCTAGTAACTGCTGACGAAGCGTATCATTTTCTCGTTTCAGCTCCGCAGTTTCTTCTTCCACAGTCCTAAACTGGGTCTCCATCTTCATGGATCGTCCTTTATAAAATTGATAAGCCACATATGCGGCGTTCTGACCCCGAGCAAGCTGCGATTTACAAAATTAAAGTTATAAGTAAAGATGAAAATAAAGCGAAATCTAAGGTCATCAAAAAAATAAAAATACATGCAATAAAGCTTGTTGCGGGAAAGAGTACGCTTCACCATCAACAAGAGCAATTTTCTCCGCAAGAGAAGAAGGAAGGTTCATATCGAACGAGGGGTTGATGGGATGGCCTTGGCCTTTTAACCAGGCTTCTTTCACCACGTCATACGGTGCAGACCGCATGTAATCCTGCAGATTGGCAACCGCAGGGCTATCTGATTCCACTGGCTGAAAATCGCATGGAACAGACAGTAGATCTTTGGACATAAACCAGCGGAAGGCCTCCTCTTCCTTGTCCATAAGTTTCTTATCTTCCGCAATCATTTTACCCTTATCCTTGTGCGGGATTTCTTCATTCATCTGGACCGTATCAGTGACGGCCATGCTTGCGACATTATCCACGGAAGGAGAAACTTCTACCGTAGCATTTGCCGGCTCACCCTCTTCTACCGCAGCATGTGCTTGCTCACCTTTTTCTACTGAAGCATTTCCCGGCTCACCCTTAACGGGGAGATCCTCCTTATCATATAAATCATCTTCACTCGTAGAGGGTACGAGAAGATCTTCTCCAAACAAGAGAGAGAACTGAGAAGTGAGGAAGGAAAATTCAGGATCAACGGCTTGGATCGGACAACTTTCCGCAATATCTGTAGCTACCACCGCAGCATCAACTGATTCCGTAGGCATAAAATTTGTCACCTGAAGCGGGACATTCTGCTCTTCTTCATTTCTTTCAGGATCAACAGAGCTATCCTCAGTTCTCAGCTCTGGTTGACAATGGAGAGAGTCACGGATTCACCTTCTTCCCTATCGGTGGAAACGTGGGGCGTAGCCTTAGCTTTTTTCCGACTCTGTCAATATACCATAAGAACTCGTTAAAAAAAATTCATAAGGATTATGCACACACATTTGAATAAATCAATACCTTTTCTGCTGAAGCTGCAACTTTGCGCTTAACCCCTGAATCACCTTTCGTGCCCCCTTCAGCCTGCGGCTATAAAAAAAGGAAAAACAATTAGACAATGTTTAAAGCATGATGTAAAAGAATAGAGAAAATTCTACATACCACATCATCAGGCGAAAAAGCAAAGCCTTCAAAGTTTAACTGCCAAGGGCAGTAAGGATGAAGACGCGATAAAAGGTTACGAACCACACTTTCTTGGACGGACCCGTAAACCCATGGACCTTCAATTATCAGGAGAGTGCGGTACCACTTGAAATCATGATCATCACGAATATTTTCCCGTAAAGTTTCTCGTGTCCCAGGAACGACATTCAATTTAGAATTATCAATTTCCCAGAGCAAACGGAATCCTTCACCACCTCTGCGGCCCGGAACGACACTCCATTTCTTAAAATTATTCACGGCTATATTGTCGGCATACGTAACATGGAAGTTATCTACCGTATAGTACTCACGTTCCGCAGGGTTGGGAACGTAGTATGTAAAATTTGTTTCTCCCCTGCTGCGCTTAGTACATTAATCCAGCACGCGTCACCAACTCCCGTTGTATTGGGAAACGGATCAAACCAAACGTGCTTGGACTTGTTACGATTTGCGAGAACCTCGAACTGAAAAGAATCCCCGCTCTTGTATAGAGGAAGCCTCAAGCCCGCATCCAATACTCCTGCGGGTATTAACAGCCTGTTGTTGTTGTATTCAAATTTCTTTATCACCCCAGCGTAATTTCATCTCCTTCAGCAGGATCGCAGAAGGAAACTTTAAATTGATGAAGGTTGTGTTTCTTTTTAAACTCTTCAATGTTCATTGACCTAAAACCCAAATTTTCATTTAAGCGTTTATTTTTAGAAGTTGGTCTGTTGGCCGCAACAGATACATCTTCGGTCCTTACTAAGTCAGAAGGTTGAACTCCTGGAGTACCAGATTCATCCACTACTGTCACAGACCGAAAAATTCCTCCTTCCGCGCGTTGCGCTGGGAAGGCCAGAACTCCACGATGCGCGATTTAAAAGAGAGTAATCGGACCTTAAAGCTTAGCTTCTCGCTGGAAAGTGGAGGTAAATTTTGCTTTCCAAGCATGCCTTGTAAGCATTAATTTTGAAACGTAGTTCCCGCATTATTCAAGCTACGTTTATACCGTTCCAGGTATATTTGCCTTTC
>JAJJMC010022403.1:3114809-3174443 GCA_023531435.1 Papaver californicum
TCTTACTTATGCAACATTGGCTCAATGATGCATTGAATCATGCATCACGGCATACTAGTGCATTTGCACTATGATGCTCCGACTTATGCAACTTCGGCTTAGTGGTGCATTGGATCATGCATCACGGTATAATAGTGCATTTGCACTATGATGTTCCCACTTATGCAACTTCGGCTTAGTGATGCATTGGATCATGCATCACGGCATAATAGTGCATTTTCACTATGATGCTCCCACTTATGCAACTTCGGCTTAGTGATGCGTTGGATCATGCATCACGGCATAATAGTGCATTATCACTAAAATGCATTCTCCGTATGCAACATAGGCATAATGATGCATTTTCAATAATGCATCACGACATAATAGTGCCTTAGCACTATAATGTATTCTTCGTACGCAACTTTGTCTTGGTATAATAGTGCCTTTGTACTAACATTCCTCCTCGAATACGTATCATGCGTAATAGGGCCTTAACACTATAATTCGAGGTCAAGGCATCCACACCCTAATGCATATCTGAGTAAGCTTTATAAGCTTAGGGTGAAGCTTCAACCCAGGCCATGAAGCGTGCATGAGTAAGCGCCATTCGAAAAATTACGGGTGTTACAACTACATTCTTCTTCTTCACAAAATAACGAGATGATTTCCTTTCTAAAGGATGATCATCTTGATAAGAAGCACCACCAACAGTTTTACTATCAACTTTCTTAGTCATGATAAATTTTTATCTACATATGAAAATAAGAAAAGATAAGTTCACCATGATAAAAAACAAGAACAGAATAGAAAAACAGCAAGATGTTCACTGAATCAGAATACAAACAAGTAAACAATTTTCTGATCAAGAAAAGAAAAGGATCATGATTCAATAGAACAATCAGACATCAAAACAAAAATATCTTCATCACCATTCACTCCTAAAAGTTCAGTTAAGAAGATTAACAGACTAACAAATACATTAAAGAGAAAAACAAAAATCAAATCACAAGAATAGATTAGAAGCATTACCTGTAACAAAGTAAAAAAACAGTAATCAAGTCAAATAATTGGATGAAAAGAAGACATGATTCCAATGAAAGAAATCCTTAATCACAATTAATCAAATTACAAGAAATCGAGAAATCACTGAAAAGTTCAGAAGAATGAAAAGGAATAAAAACTTTAAGAGGAAAAAGACAAAGAAGATAAAGAGTAAAGTGAGAGATATGACAAGATTTGTATTAAATAGGACAAGATTGAAACTGATGAAACCGTCGAAAAAAAAAGTGGGAGAGATAAACTTTATCAGAAAATGTGACCAGAGACGTGATTTTCTCGAAACCGTCAAAACCGTCAGAAAAGTGATGTAAACGTGGGAAGAAAAATTTATTAGTGGCATCAAAATCGGGAAGAGTAAAGCTAACGTAGAAAGAAAATTTATTACTAGCGTGAAAATTGGAAGAGTAAGAACTATTTTTCCTTTTTCAAATTTCTACCATATGCCAAAATTCAAAAAAAAAAAAAAAGGGAAATTGTGAGGTTATAAAATCCCAAACACCACGTGTTCCGATAATGTGGAAGGAGTATCGGATTATGATGGAACAAGAAGCACTGAAACAGAACTCTATGATAAGTACTGAAACAGACATCTGAAATTTTGATAAGTACTGAAACAGACAACTTTGTTGCATGATCGACACGTGAATTGCGGGAAAGCATGGCACGCTGTACGAAATAGATAGCTTCGTTGCATGACTGACACACAAGTTGCGGGAAAGCCTGACATAATAAAGGAAACTGACAGACATCGATCATGATAGACACGTCTCAGCTGTACAGGTTGCGGAACAAAAGAAACTAAAGCATGACAAGTCACTTTTAATGACCACGTGTTATACATGCCATGATTCCAATAAGACCGCAACACACATCCAAATCCAAAAACAATAACTTGAATACAAGTCCGCAGAAGAAGTGCGGGTCACCAAGCAAAAAACTAAGGGAAATAAGAAGTACGCCTGACAAGTCTTGCGGGAAATACAAGTAAGAGTACGGGATAAGCTTCATTCCAAATTCAGGATAAAAACAAATAGGTGGAAAGTTTAGATTGGAAGGACCCATGATATTCGCTATAAATACCAAGTTCCAAAACAAAAAGTTGGGACTGGGAAAAATTGGATAAAATTGGACAAAAGGAATAGGATCAGAGCAAAGAGTTTAGGTATGAGACTTGTGTTAATTTGATAGTTCAATTGTTTTTTGATTAATTTGACTTTAATTATATAGCTTGATATCCTTCTGTAACATACAAACATGAATAAAAACGAACCAAATCTTTATCTCCCGTGGGTGTAGACAATTTGATTGTCGAACCACGTTAAATCATTGTGTTGAAACATGTTTCAATTTCTGATTCTGATTGTTAATGTGTTTCAATTTCATTATTTGAGATTTGATCCGACTATGTTTCTGATTAATGGTTGTGATCCAAAGATTCAGATTTTTGGCCGTCACAGTGGAGGTAGTGGTATAGCCACGCATGTTATGCTTGAGAAGTTTCTGGAAACTTCTAGACCATTACTTCATCATCTCTTCAACCGCTATAACCGTCATCACTACTTATAACTTTCTCATCATGGGGTGTTGTCACGCCGCATGTTGCTGTAAACCACCATACCAAAACCCCATGAAGAATCCCCTCATGTAATATGTTTTGATTTCTCGTAGGAGTTAATGGGGTCATGGACTCAAAACATGTGAGTAATTTGGGAGTTTTTTATGATATAATACTATCAATAAGTTTATGCCAATACAATATGGTCGTGGCATATTTGTGCCATGTTTGTAACATGCAAGTTGTGCTAGCAACAACAACGCACATAAGTGTCATTGTTATGACCAAGATATTGCAATGCAGGGATAGAGTTAGTGCTGGTGTTAGCAGCACTTTGGGCCCTAGCGATTGTGGTAGCAGCGCTGTGGAGTGTTGGCGCTGGAGTAGTGCTAGCGCTGGCAGCGTGGCGCTAGCGCTGGAGAAGTGTTAGCAATGGCGTGGGGATCGCGTTGGAGAGTGTGGGCGCTAACATTAGCACTGGAGTAGTGCTAGCGCTGGCAGCGTGGGGGCTAGCGCTGGAGAGGTGTTAGCATTGGCGTGGGCCCTAATATTGGCGCTGGAGTAGTGCTAGCTATGTCCATGGCAGCGTGGCCGTGGTGTTGGCACTGGCAAGGCACTAATATTACCTTGGTAATGTTGGCGTTGAAGTTACTTGGGTAATGTTAGTGTTGGAGCGGTGCTAGCACTGGCGCTGGGTGCTGGCAGTGTTGCGCCATTGGCAGCGTAGCTATGGTCTACTAGCGCTAGCACTTTGTCACGGGGTCGGTCCTTCGCCTCGATTTTACTCCGTGCGGCACTTGTCTAGAATTCCGTTACTAGATAAGTAAGCCTCACAAACAAAGTTTAACACAACTTTGTGTAACTACTCAAGATCAAAACTCACAAGAAACTCAAGAACGCTCAAGAACACTCAAGAACAAGAGAGAATGATTGAATGAGAGAATTAAGTGTGTATTGCTCTCTTACTTGGATTGTTGGATTATTGGATGATTACAAATAAGAATGGCATCCCTATTTATACTAGTTGGGAGCCAAGAATGTTCTAGAAAATTATCTAAGATCTATACAAGTGTATGGCTAGGATCTACTTCTAGATTATTCCACTCTTATCCACAAATATATACACTATTCTAGAATGTTCAAAGAAAAGGACAAATGAGAGAAGATTCTAGAATGGGAGGCTAGCCATTTAGCCAAAGGGGCTAGCCAAGGTGGTGCACAAGGGTGAGTTAGCCATATGTTGAGCCATTTGGTGCACCCTTGTGACATTCTCCCCCACCCGAATTTGCAGACGTCCTCGTCGCGTTGTACTTATCGATGAGATCTTTGTGTTGCCAAAGTAAGTCTTCATGTTCCCAACTGGCTTCACTGTCTGGTTGATCCTTCCATATAACAAGATATTCCTTATAAATTCGCCCTCCTCTTGAGACACGTCTGTGTGACTCTATGTTTGAAGCCTGCTTGTCTAGAGAGGTGATCATATTGAATGGGGATCTCTTGGTAACTCCTCTAGACTCGTCATCTTGATCCGCATAATATGGCTTCAAACAGCTGACATGAAAGACAGGATGGATCTTCATGTGGCTAGGTAGCTCCAATCTATAGGAGGCCTTTCCGACTTTCTTGACGATGCGAAATGGTCCCTCGTACCGTCGAATGAGTCCCTTGTGTACCTTTCGAAAAGCTTTGAACTGTTGCGGGTTCAACTTCAGCATGACTAAGTCATCTTCTTCGAAAGATACGGGTCTCTTTTTCTCGTCCGCCCATTTCTTCATTCGCTGAGAGGCTTTCTCCAAGTATGTTTTTGCCAAGTCGTGCTTCTCATGCAACTCCTTAGTGAATTGAAAAGCGGGCATAACACTTTCCTCTGTATCCTCCAGTGAATGTGTGTGGCATTAGAGGTTGTTGGCCTGTGGCCAACTCCAATGGACTATGGCCACATGGGGCCATGGTGGGAGGCTTTGCTCCAGGTTCCAACTCGATCTGATGATCCACCTCCCTCTTAGGTGGTAGTTGCTTGGGCAACTCGGTTGGCATCCCGTACTGGTACTCTTGCAAAGCCTTTTTCATCTCCAACGGAACAACCTCGTCCCGTTCTTTGCTTTCCTCCATGATGGCTGCTACAACGGTTGGTTCTCCCTTCTGAACTCATTTTTTCAGTTGTAGAGCCGATAGTGCACTCGAGCAAGTCTCCTTGGTCCGGGTGGCTGGAATCACACATGGAGACTTCTCGTCACTGATGCTAACTACTCCGAGTCAGGGCACCACCGCAACTTTGGCACGATCCAAGAATTCCATCCCAAGGATAACTCTGAAATCGTCCACCTTAACCACCATAAAATCAGTAATTCCTCTCCAAGCACCAACCTTCATGTCGACCCCCTTGGCCGCTCCCTGAACCGGTATGGCTGCTGAGTTTACTGCCTTTATTGTGCTCGAGTCTGCCTCGACCTTCAACTTCAACCTTTCGGCCTCTCCTTTAGAGATGAAGTTGTGTGTTGCGCCTGAGTCGACCATGGCCTTGGTCTTCTGCTCGTTTAGACTTATGTCCACGTACATAAGTCCCTTGCTTGCACTTTTCCTTGGTGCTGGTTGTTGTGCTTTGGGCTGGCTTTTGATTGCGCTTAACCGAATGGCTCCCAAGTGTGGGTCCTCGGTCTTCTTCTCTTGTTCCGCAATCAAGGAGTTGAGCAAGTTCTTCTTGGGAAAACTGTGGGCAAGATGGTCACCTTGGAAAATGAAGCATTTCTTCACACGGTTATCTTGCCTTCCTTTCCACCCGTTGTTTGGCTTGGACCCTTCGCGGCTAGTTTGTGGCTTATCGCGGTAGTACCTGTCTCCCCCACCCGTTCCTTGTGATAATGGCTTGGATGGCTTTTTCTTGGCAAGTTGATCAGGTTTGCTAGAAAAGTCATCAAGTTTCTCGACAGTGCTTAATGCGGTGGACAAGTCGGTAATACCTCTTCGTTGAAGTTCCATAGAAGCCCAACGAGGTAGGCCACGATTGAAGTGGTAGAAGCGGTCCTCGTCTGCCATTGTTAATATGTCTAACATGAGGGAGTTAAATTGCTTGACATATTCGGAAATGGTACCTGAATACTTCAAGTTTTGAAGTTTGTCCCGAGCTTTATGCTCAACGTTCTACGGATAGAACATGGCTTTGGTCTCCCTTTTGAACTCCGCCCAAGTAGTGATGGTGCAGACTCCTCTCTCGATTTCTGCATATTTTCTTCTCCACCACAATAATCCATCTTCTATCAGGTACATGGTCGCCGTGTCGACCCGTTCTTGCTCGTCATCAAGGCCCGTGGCCCTGAAGTATCTTTCCATGTTCCATAGAAAGTTTTCCAGCTCCTTCGCATCCCTTGCGCCGGAGTATTCCTTTGGTTCTGGCACCCTCACTCTAGATGGTCCACGAACCGCATTTCCTCGGATTAGGGTCTTTATCTCATCGATTTGAGCTTGCAGCATCCTCACATGAGCATTTACTTCGTGCTTATGTGCACCCATCTCGTTCTGATACGTCTCAAAAGAGACCTCCATCGATTTCTCCAAATCGTCTTGTTGCTCCATGGATTCTCCTAAATCCAGGTTCAACTTTTCTACCTTTTCTTCCAGTGATCCAACACGAGATTCTAAACGGGGGCCCACGGACTTATCTCGTTGTTGTTTCTGTGTCTTCTCAACCTTTTCATTATTGTTAGTGATAACAACATTTGCATCATTTGAAGACATAGTGAGAGATCTTACCGAGAGTAGTATGAACTTAGCTCTGATACCAGTTGTCACGGGGTCGGTCCTTCGCCTCGACTTTACTCCGTGCGGCACTTGTCTAGAATTCCGTTACTAGATAAGTAAGCCTCACAAACAAAGTTTAACACAACTTTGTGTAACTACTCAAGATCAAAACTCACAAGAAACTCAAGAACGCTCAAGAACACTCAAGAACAAGAGAGAATGATTGAATGAGAGAATTAAGTGTGTATTGCTCTCTTACTTGGATTGTTGGATTATTGGATGATTACAAATGAGAATGGCATCCCTATTTATACTAGTTGGGAGCCAAGAATGTTCTAGAAAATTATCTAAGATCTATACAAGTGTATGGCTAGGATCTACTTCTAGATTATTCCACTCTTATCCACAAATATCTACAATATTCTAGAATGTTCTAAGAAAAGGACAAATGAGAGAAGATTCTAGAATGGGAGGCTAGCCATTAGCCAAAGGGGCTAGCCAAGGTGGTGCACAAGGGTGAGTTAGCCATATGTTGATCCATTTGGTGCACCCTTGTGACAACTTGCTAGCGCCGTGAACATGGCCCATACGTTGCTAGCGCTGGCACTTGCTAGCATCGCGGCCATGGACCACGCATTGCTAGCGCTGGCGCTTGCCACGACCATGGCCTATGCGCTGCTAGCGCTAGCACTTTCTAGCGTCGTGTCTATGGCCTACGCTGCTAGCGCTAGCACTTGTCAATGTTGCAGCCGTGGCTTATGCGCTGCTAGTGCTAGCACTTCTCAATGCCATGGCTATGACCTATGCGTTGCTAGCGCTGACACGGTGTTATGGCCTTAGCCATGGCCTGCTTAGGCCTTCTCAATGCATGAGGTTTAGTGTTGGCATTATGCTTGGCTTTTATGTAGTGCATACAGAACATATTCAAGGAATACAGCCGTGGAAGTTTTGCGACTTGAGATGATTGTTAATACGATTCTACATTTAGATAGTATGCATCTAATTAGTGTCTTCATTTAGAGATGGCATAATATCCATTCTGAATGTTCATAATTTTGTACAATCAGCGTGTTCTGATTAATACAAATAGTTTGCTTGGATGCACATGAAATAAAAAGGGTTTAACCGGGTAAATCCCTAAAATTTTACGGGCGCATACGTATACACAAAAGAGCTACAGGATTAATATAGCCATGAGTTGAATACGGATTCTTAATTCTCTTGCGGAATATAAGACAGAAGTACGTATCCATAATTCTGATGCCCGATCAGAAATTTATACATATTTATTTCATGCTTTTGCAGCTGGACAAAAGCAATATTACCATTTTTTCCCTTGTCACCATCAAATACATTTTATTTTAAGGATTTCGAAAGCAGTAAGTTTGTTTGTTCTGTAATTCATTTATTTGATTTTTATTTTGGTTTTATATGCAAACTTTAGGATTCACAGATATTTAGATTATGTAAAAAAAAAAGTTACCCAAAATTTAAGTATAAAATGTTTTTTATAGATATTATACCGTTAGATATTTACATGTTGACGAGAATATTATGCGAAGGAAATTTGGTTCCATTTGAACAAGAGAAGTGGCTAGCACAATCGAAATGGAAAGAATGCCTTCAATTGTACTGTTCTCATGAGGAAGGAAATGTTATACAAAGAATTGTGAAATCCAATGGAATAAGAATGTCTGGGTTGAAGAATTTCTTACAATGTTATTCTTGGAGAGTGGAAGAGAATCCAAGTTATGAGAACGCCGGCCACTACGATAAGCTCGAAAGAGTGTTTGTGTTATACGTGTTAGGACAATGTCTTTTTCCAAATGCTATCTCAGTGACAAGTCTTGGTTTTCTCGAAGCGCTTGAAAATTTAAAGTTAGCTCCAACGTCTGACTGGGAGTATCTTGTTATCGAAGCTGTAGATAGGCCTTAGTAAATGCTCGGGCTTCAAACCAAGTTTGAATTATTTTTGGGAAATCTTGGATGTAAAAAGCTAATTTATTTTACACCACTTAATTAATTTTTTAAATGTTAATTTACTAACTAATTATATTTTGGCAATATTTTCACAGTATTGGTAGTATACTTACTTCCGTGTTGGTGAATCTGTTCTCCACGAACGCAATATTGTTTTTCCAGTTATAGAGAAGTACCAAACTCATAATTGGCTGCCCAATCAGATTGATGAAGGTCAACACTCTGGGCTGGCTTATAGGATTCAACAAGTGTATACAACAAGCCAAAACATTATTACTATGCCATATTTGAATCATCCAGAGTTCCAAAGTGACGCGTCTCAAAGGATGCTACAGTTGAGCTTTAGTCGATCGATATGTTACAATGCTCATTCTAGAAAAGGTGTTGGGTACTTCGGCGAAAGACACCTTCTACAGCTACATGGGAGAACAATTGATGCGTGTTGTAGGTGCAACAAATTAATTATCTTATTTTCCAATCAATCAATAAATAGTATAATGGAAGTAAGGTTCGATCCCACGAAGAGCAAAGAGTTTTAGTTGTTGAAAAATGTCACAAAAGGGTTTTTTGTAAAAGATTTTAAACAAAATAAATAACAAAGCAAATTAAGATGATTAGATTGAAATGAAAGAAGAGAAATATGATCAAGAAATCCTTCTTCGCTATTACATATTCATTAAATTAATATATTCATCTTTTTTTTATTAATCAAAGATTATTACCAACTGTAGAATAACAGTTAGCTCAGTGTTATCCCCTAAATTCATTATATCACTGAGTATGAAAGCTCTCCAATACCAGATTCTATTCGTCTAAACCACCTAGTAGTACCTCACTCTAGATGTAATTAATTTGGTCGAATGCATTTTTATCTCAAAGTACACTTTCTAGGGTTGTTTATACACATAATCGCTTCACAAAATCCTTATACAAGGTCTAGCGTTCTCTACTTATCTAAAGAAATTAGTAGACTATTACATTTATCTTCTAAATCTTTACTAGCATTAGATTAATCAATAAAAAAATTTAGTTGGCCATCTAATTTTTTTTAATAATTAATCATAAATATTAATATTAGTGAAAAAAAATCATAATTAAAAACTTAAAATAGATTTATATAAAAATTTAAATCATCTTTAGAACTAGAAAATCATCCTTGATCTATGAATTAATTAGCTACACATATTAAAGTTTTCTACAGTGAAATTAAAGAAAAATCAGAGTTTAGACCCTTGTGTTGAACCTCGCGGCTAGTTCTATTGTCGCAAGATGAAGTCTTGTATGCAACACAAACAAAGGTAGAGAATTATTGAATTTCTGCTGAATTTTTCATTTAAGAATTTTTACGAACAATTGATGTGCATGAAACTGAGGTTGATAAGGTATATTTTGTTGATGTTTGCGCCTGAAAATATAGCTTATTCTCTCCTGCAAAATCGAATCGGATAACTACCCATTTATTATCAACCGACACAAATTCTAAAACACTAATTGATCTTCAGTTCTTCATTGTTCATCAGTTAAATCAACGACAACATGACCCTTTGGTGGCTGTTTTATCGAGTTGAAACTCCACTCAAAACCAAATAACTCTTTTTTTCCCGACTGAACTCTCTCCCAAGTAACCAATTTCGATACCAAGCCAAGTTCCCTAGCCGCATCAATCACCGATCAATCATCAAACAATCACAATCACTGCCATTCCTTATCATTCACGGCCATGAATCCAAACTCGGACCCATTAAACCATTATCCGGAATCATTCATCACCATCTCTGCTAATCAACTGTTGTAAAACAACCATAAATTTTTATAATCTGAAAAGTTATGAAGACAGTGGCTGCCCGTAGTAAAATTGTGAGACCCCAAACATTTTTCTAGGGTTTAATTAAACCCCTTATCTGAATTCTGCACTTAGAGTGCATACAACTCTAATATTCAAGTATTTCTAGGTTGCCTCTATAACAAGTCTTTTTGTCTAAATAGAGAGTCTGCCTTAGCCAAACCCTTAGAGTGCCTGAATTCCAATACTCAAGGGCCTTTAACACTCTTGGGTTATCCCTTAGTAGTATTAATATGCATGTAGACACCAAATGTTTTGAGCATGTTGGACACATGTTTTCCATAAGACCCATCAGGGGTAGTAGAGTAAATTTGATTTTGGATGTTAAAGATAAAAACAGAAACTTCTCCTTTTTTTGGGGGGGGACTTCTTCTTCTTCTTCTTCTTCTTCTTCTTCTTCCTTTCCATTTTTCTTCCTGTTTGAAGAAGTTGATTTGAAGCAAACGATTTTCACTCAATTGATCGATATGATTATTATCAAGCGGTGGGTTTATGTTGTTGCACTTGATGCATGTCTTAATCAGGTATTTTTGCTACAATTAAATCCTTGAATTGAAATTGTGAAAAACAGAGAAATTAGGTGTCTTGCCAGTTTTGGATTTTCATAGAGTTTTTTGTTGTATGAAAGCATGAAATAGCTTCTCATTATGGTAATTTCAGAAATATCAAGCTTAATTTTGTGTAAATTGGTATGCTAGAGCACCTAATTTCAATATTAGGGTTTTATATGTAGATTTGGGGTTTTCACCAAATATGTTGGTAATGTCTAATTCATGTTAAATGCTTGTATGGGTTTGGGAGAACTTGTTCAATCTGGGTCGAACGGTAGTAATGATATTAATTTCTTATTGGTTTAAAAAATCTAGTTTGATTAAACTTGATTCTGAAAATGGTTGGTGTATGGTTTGTGCAGTGTGGTTTGATTTTGGAAGTAGTTAGATGGTTTAGGCATGGACCATCTTGTAATCATTATTTTTTCTTTGAATTTAATCAGTACTTACAACACCATTTGAGTATATAACTCCAGTTTCATTTGTGGAGTACATCATACAAAAACTTAGTGTTTTAACCTGTGTCTATGGAAACTCGTGATGCTTGATGCATGATTCAATAGCTAGTGTTCTGTATGGATACTGAACTATGGTTGTTTGATTTTGGTTGGTTGCTAGTCTAGTGGTGTTGATCATTATTTTATTTTATTTTATTTTGAGTCCTTGTGCACGGTTGAGCTTACTGTGAGAAGTATTGGTATAAGGGTATGAAGTTATCTTTTGATATGTGGAAGCAAATCATGGAAGTAAGCGGAGTAGTAGAATTAAGGTGAACCCCTTATTTTATGGGACTAATTCATGAATGCTTTGATAATGGTTATAATATCGCATTTGGTTGGCCGAGACTTGATACTTTCCTTAGAATGTTGTAAAATGATGAAGCGTTTGGGTTGGGTGCTGTATTTGATTGAATGACTTGGTTCTTCTGAAAATCATTAGATTACTACGAAACGTATTGCTTTGAACCATACCGTTTGAGTTGTGAATTTCATTTCCATTATGGTCTGATTGTGAACTCTGTTTCTTGGATGTTTGATAATATTCGTATGGATTACTATAGCTGTATCGGACTAGTTTTGAACTCATTTTGTTGTCTAAATGCCACTGTATATGAATGCGGATATAGAGTCGTAGCTATTAGGATGATTGGTTACGTACTTGTACAAAAATGATGGTAGAAATCAATAGTTGGTGGTTGGAATGAATTAATTTCATGTATTGTTCCCGTGTGAATTACAATAAAAAATCTATCCATATATTTTTATTAAGGCTTATTGAGTTATTGTCCTTAAAAAGGAAGCATTGGAGTAAGTGGGGTTTAATAGGAATTAACGAGGGCATAGAAGAAATCCTTTTACCATTAAAAATAAACAACTTTTATAGCTTTGTATCAATTTTATGAAGCTGACCACGCACCGTGCAGATAGATTTTCAAATCAATTTCTATGTTCAGTACAGCCCCTGGTTGCTTCTCAACTTGAAAGATACGCTGGTCACTTCTCGGTCTTTTGGCGATTGCTTTTTAGTTCATTTCTGTAGTGTACGATAATTGGAAAGATTTGGCTCTATGATGCTTTCTTTGAATGTTGTGGTTGAACTTAAGTCATTATGTGTACTGGAGTCTTGCTTGAGTTTTGATTGAACTATGGTTCTAGCCCTATTATATCATGATGTCTTTTAATTCCATTTAGAATCGGTCTTGGCTGTAATAGTAAATGAGCTACATAATGATTTCAGCTTGACTTCCTGGTTGAGTAAAACATGTGAACCTCTTAGCTCATATGGATTGTAACCTTATTAAGTCTAAAACTTAATTAAACTATTCTTGAATTATTGTTTATGTCTCAAATCCATGTGAAGGCTTAACTCCTGAATGGTTCATATTTGAATAATGGTATCGTGTACTAATCTTAATTTGTAGATGACTGTGGAACTGTTTAGAAATGGTGTTGATAGCTTAGAAATTGAATTAGTAATTGGTTATGGTCAATGAGTACTTTATCCATTTAGCTAGAAGAATTTATCTTCACATTATGCTTTAGTATCGCTATTGAGATTATTTCTTCATTTCTATACTAATAAGTTCGTATGGTCTTAGTGGTATGAAAAGGGTACTCATACTTGAATTACCCAATTTTTGTTGATGGTTAGATTGTTATAATGGTTAGGAGTTAAGTCATTTCTATACGATAATATTGAAGAATCTTTTTAGTCATTTCTATGAGATAATATTAATCATTTAATTTCTTTGTTGTGTTAATTTATAGCATATCTAAATGAAAATGAATATATATGATTTGTAAATTTATGGTATTTTGGGAAATGTGTATTGTTTTGGGGTACCTTTGGGCTTACCCAAAGTAGTGCTCTACTCATAATTCATTTATGTACACTGTAACTGGAATAAGTTTATTTGATATCATCAAGGGAGAGATAGTTGCTACCATTATGGGTACGTAGTTCATACTATCTAAACAAAGGAAGACGAACTAAGGTCGTGCTTGATCCCTTCAAGCAACAGAGAGGGTACGTAGGCAGCCGCTATGCGGTTCAGCACAACTGCATGAGGTTGTTCATATCGTCTAAAAAGGGTTGGTTGTTATTTGGCAGTTCATATCATCCATTCGGAGATGATTGTAACCTTGGCAGTAAGAGGTAGTTGCAGTACTGGCTGTTCATACTACCTTGAGAGATGATTGCAACTTCTTCGAGGTTGTTCATATCATCTAATGAGAAATGAAGGGTGATTGTTTGATGTCAATTCATATCACCAAATGAGACTGGGAGATGGTTGTTGCCATTTAGAGGCAATTCATATCATCTGAGAAGAATGGTTGTTGTTTATGATGACAATTCATACCATTGATCTGGAAATGATTACTAACTCTCTTGAGTAGTTCATATCATTTGTAAAAGACGGTCGGTTGAGCTTGACCTAGTTCTGTGAGTTTGCCAGAAAATCCGTTCGGAACGGTAGCTAGTATCCCACTACCCTTGGCACTGGGATTGATCACCCCCTCACCCATACGGCATAGTGTGCGTTGTCAGGATCCCACTCAAGAGTGGAAAACCGTGCGGCACGGTAGGCTGGCAGGAGATATTGTATCTTCACAACAAAACGATAGGAATCATATATGGGATTCGATAACCCTTGAAATATAAAAGTTTGGTTACATGCTTATAAAGTAATTTGGAATAAATCAATGAACATTTGCTTGGTAAAAATTGAATTGGTCCGAAAAATTTGAAAGCCCGGTATCTCGAGTGACGAATTGGGAAGTTGGAGCTGGCCAAGCGAGTCATAAACCCAACCCGTCGAAAGCGAAAATTTTCCGGTCTGTCACAGAAATAGTGGGTGCCTATAATAATATTTGAATTTAAGCTTCCCCTCAAGTAAAAGACCCGACTGTGATTTGAAACTTGTCTGCCCCTTAACAGAATGGATGCCCCTTAATGTACAATGGGGTTCCAATAGCATTTTCCCTTTAAATGACCATTCTGCACTCTTCTTCCGATTGTATAGATTTAATCTTTCGAATTTAATCTTTCGAACTTGCTTCACTCGTTCTCGGATGATTTCACATTTGTATCTAACTTCTTTCTTTGCATAATTAAATTCCATTTCACTCATCTCGGATGATTCCACCTAATGAAAAACAAATACAACAAAACAAAAATAATAATAACACATAATTACAAGAAATCTAGCAAATGAATGCATGAAAATCATACACAAATATAGTAAATTATACATTTATCAACAATGAAAACAATCAACTACTTCCAGGAGGGGAGAGTTCTTATTATGATTACGTGGCGTTTTTGGAAACTGGTAAACCATGTGAACATGTTGATGACTTGGTCGTAGAGCCTGATAATATGAGTGATTATCTTAGTTGGTTTAGCACAATTTGCAAGCCTAACATTGTTATGGAGCCGTAAAATTTGGGAGGGATGGATATGCCAGCTTTAGGTAGATTTCCATATTCTTCCTTCCCAACCTCCACCACAAATGCCCGATCCCTTCGTGTATCCAGTAGTCAGAGATGTCTATCTTCTTCATCAGCTATGCCCCCGTTTGATTGAGAGATGCTGAGTTTAATCCACAAAGGGAGTCTATCACTGGTCCAATTTTTTCTCAAGCTCTCGATCGAACTTATCCATATTATGAGTAAAAAAAACACAGGAGGAGTTGCAAACTATGTTGAACATTATTATTGGCGATCACTGAAAATGCAGGAATATAACTTGGAGGGAATCACCCAAATGATGAACAACATGGATTTTAAAATTCCTTAGAAGCATACAGTTATAGAAGTCAACCAAGTCATAGAACCCGTCAAATAAGCGGTACAACAAAAATCGTGCAAATATAACACCCGGTACCCCTGATGATACAACGATTCTAGAATCTTCCGGTGGTGATCCAGTCTTTTCGGATGTTCCTCTATATACCCCGGTGTAGATGGTGAGTTTTTGACAAGGGATAGAATTATAAAATCGACATCTTCCTAGTAGCAGGAACATAGAAGTATATGCGTATATTTCTAGCTTTATATCAAAGCATGAAATAATGTATCTCTATTTATAATTCCCCAGGAAAATTAAGAGTACAATCTCTACGAATAGCTACGGGAGTTCTACGCTGACCCAATAGTCTCTCTAATATTTACAATATTTATGCTATATCGAACCAGTCTCAAGTTGCGTAAACTCCACAACTGATATCCTTGAACTTGTTTTAAATGCGCATCGATGTTCCAATAACATAGCTAATGCATGATATCCGAGAATGCATTCTAGCCTAAAAAATATGCCACTTTAGCATTGTGCTCAAGGACAAGTCACAAATTATAAGCACTACAATAAAAGAGCAACGCCCCAAGGTCGTGTTGTTTCTCACCGCGCCAGGATGGCCCTAATTTCTTCATGTTGGCGCCAAAGGCCATGCTAACTTGCTAGGCCAAAACTCACCACAATATCATCGCGCTATGGCTAAAGGACAACGCTAGAATTTTCTTGCAACGTCCTCGAGTACACGCCATGTTTCTCGCTGGCACGAAGCCATCGCTAGCCTTTGCTTGCAGTGTCCTTGAGGACGCGTCATGTTTCTCGTTAGCTCAAAGCTAGCGCTAGCTTTCGCCTAGTAGCGTCCCAAGGGACGCATCACATATTATCGCTAGCAGCGTCCCTAAAAGACGCACCATATTTCTCGCCTGTCATAAATCCCAAGGACGCTACACATACTTTGTGCTAGGTTGAAACCAACGCTAGCTTTATTAGATGCGTCCTTGAGGACACGCCATTTCTTCTCAACGCTGGCTCAATGCCAGCGCTAGCCCTATATGGCTATTTATTAAGCCTTCTTGCATGGTTCTTAAGTGCACCCGGCTGGTCCTTGAAAATTTTCGCATAATCTTGACTTCAAATACTTTCAAATCAATGTCATTTCACTTCTAAGCTGACACCTGGCCATTAAAATTACGTCGTTACTCCAAAGCTAGTACATGACCATTAAACTTACAAGACTTGACACTGATCAGTCTAATTATCAATTTAGTGAGTTTCGCAACTTGCCTCACTGACTTAGCAAGTCATTGAATTGACTTGACCTAATCAAAATAGTGGTGGTCCACGACTCCACTATTTCTACGAGATATCAAATACAACACATGGGGGGGGGGGCGCGCCTCTTATTGGGGTATTGTTCTGGCGGTCTATGACAATCGTGCGTTGAGGCAACACATCCACGAACAAGAAGGTAACAAGTAATGGGCAGTTTTAGAGCAGTTGAGAGCACGAGGAGTAGTGGTCATACAAGTTCTCCCTATTTTTCGGGCATGACTCTACTACAATCTCCATAATCGTTACTCCTCCACTTCTTTTGTAACTTCCACCACTCACGAGAAATCAGTGTGTTTCCTATCAAGCTATAAATAGATGGATTCATCTACTCAACAGAATCCAACCAAGGAACTAAGAATTCAGAATTAGTGATCTATCCTAGAGATAATCCATTTTTAAACTACATAGTACAGTTACTTATCAGACTGAGATTTCTCAACCTTCTTTGCTTCCATCCCCTAAGATCAACTCAATCTTCTCCACCTTTATGATCCAATAATCGTGAACGACCATTTCTTGGTTTAGGCTCGTCCTGTTCGAGCTTGATTTCTAGAAACTACCTGAAAGTACCATTTTGCAGTACATTTGTTTTCACCCAAAAACACCCGGTTCCAAGAAGAGCATTTAGTTCTATTGGCCCAGTTCTCCCCCCTCCCTTCCTCCTCAAGTTCCTTTTCCAGGTTATGATGATGGAACTCAACATCCTGAGCCTACTCAAGCTTTTGTCGCTTCCATGTTAAATAAGGCGAATACAATTCAAACTGGGCATTTCCTGGTGGTTAAGGAAATTAATTAGCAGATTAAATATAATTTTAATTGAAAATAATGGAGACTATTGATTTAATTGAATATATTTGGCGATTATCCTAGTTCTTAATATATTCTTGATTAAAAAAAAAAACCAAAATATGATGAAATCAAAAACTAGTTTGTTTTACTACTATAACTTACCTTTATAAAGAAAAGGTAAAGTAAATTTATAACTTTACCTTTTCTAATGTTTTATAAATTTAAATACGTGAATGTTAAGCTTGTATGTCAAAAATGTGTGTGGCTAAATAGAAATTACATTTAATCAAAAATAATCGTTGGATTTGCAATAATAAAAGGCCATGATCGAAATAAGAAGTTATATAGAGACCCTTGGATGGAAAATTAATAAACGACTTATATTACAACTCAGCGACAGAGTTTCTATCGTTGGATAGAGACTCTGCCGCAGTATGCAAACAAGCAAATATGCATGTTTTCCCACCCAATTTGCATATTTGGCCTGTCCATAGTAACCTCATATTGTATTCTGAATTGTAGGACACACCACTCTCTCGAAGCAGTGACCGTAGAAACACATCATCATCAACAACAACAACAAGCAGAGAAATACTAATTTATGAAGAAGTTGAAGACGTTTAAGGTTTACAAGCAACAAAAGAAGAGCGAAAATTGCATATTAGGGTGAAAAGACAAAGAAAAGCAGAAAGATGCAAGTTTTTAAAGTTTATGCGACCAAGACAATACCAAAATTTTGAAGAATCAGTGTTACAATCTATTTCTACGGCAATGAAAAAAAAAATAGAAAAGAAGAAAAATAATAAGAACAATAATCAAGGTCGTAGAGAAGAAGAAATCCATATAGAAGTTCAAAAAAACAAGTAATTGAAGAAAAAGGGAATACAAGTTGTCAATGTTCTACGAAGTTCGAGAATGTATTATCAAGAGTTGAAGCAAAAGACGAAGATGGAGTTTTTTCTATTGGACGCTGAAGAGTGGTGTTGAATGTAGATCGGATGAGAATGTGAGTGATCATTCCCATTCTTGCATATAATTTTGATTTCCTTTATTAGAGACCATCAGAAATAAATAATAATAAAAAAAGTTTTAGCGTCAACATTCAACGTGTGTAAGTGTTCTCTCTTAATTCTTGCTTACATACACATGTGAGATCCATTTCTATCATCTTATGAGTGACCGACCAGTGGAGCAGAAGTCGAGACAAAATGCTTAATTTCTATGGTTGTAGGTAGTATTCTCTTGTTTCTTTCCTTTGTTACATATGCTCCTTTTTGTAAATATTTATATAACACTGAGTCTACCTGCATTGCACCACTCTCTCGAAGCAGTGACCATAGAAACATATCATCATCATCATCATCAACAAGCAAAGAAATACCAATTTATGAAGAAGTTGAAGACGTTTAAGGTTTACAAGCAACAAAAGAAGAGTGAAAATTGCATATTCGAGTGAAAATACAAAGAAAAGATGAAAGATGCAAGATTTTAAATTTTATGCGACCAAGAAAATACCAAATTTTGAAGAATCAGTGTTACAATCTATTTATACGGCAATGAAAAAAAAATAATAGAAAAGAAGAAAAATAATAAGAACAATAATCAAGGTCGTAGAGAAGAAGAAATCCATATAAAAGTTCAAAAAAACAAGTAATTGAAGAAAAAGGGAATACAAGTTGTCAATGTTCTACGAAGTTCGAGAATGTATTATCAAGAGTTGAAGCAAAAGACGAAGATGGAGTTTTTTCTATTGGACGCTGAAGAGTGGTGTTGAATGTAGATCGGATGAGTATGTGAGTGAGCATTCCCATCCTTGCATATGATTTGATTTCCTTTATTAGAGATTATCAGAAATAAATAATAATAATAAAAGTTTTAGCGTCAACATTCAACGTGTGTAAGTGTTCTCTCTTAATTCTTGCTTACATAATGTGAGATCCATTTCTATCGTCTTATAAGTGACCGACCAGTGGAGCAGAAGTCGAGACGAAATGCTTAATTTTTATGGTTGTAGGTAGTATTCTCTTGTTTCGTTCCTTTGTTACATATGCTCCTTTTTGTAATATTGATATGACCCTGAGTCTACCTGCATTGCAAAAGCTTTATTTTCTGGAAGTTTTGTCATTAGCTGATATGGAAACTGTTTTTGATGATTTTGTAAGTAACTTTCTGACTAGATGTGAACCGAATTTGAAGGAGCTTAATTTCTCTGTGTAGGTAGTATTCTCTTGTTTCTTTCCTTTGTCACATATGCTCCTTTTTATGTGCTAGTCAGTTTGATGAACATTGTTCATATACATGTAATATTAGGAGACTACCAAACTGGTTAGATGTCCAAAAGAGCAAAAACTTTGCTGAATGAAACCAAAGTGTGCCTATTGTTTTACTTTACAAACTGGCCACTGTACCGAATTTTAGTGCAAACATACATGTTATGATTATATAAAATTTCCTATAAATTTTGTTGGAGAAAATGAACTATTATTATTGCTTGTTTTTTGGTCTTGGTAGGAATGGATCTTAGGACCAAGGGGTCACTAAGGAACTAAGCTAACTAACTCATTTTCACTTTTGTGAATGAACCTTTAGTCCCACATTGGAGAAACTAAAGATGATTCCTCTCCTTATTAACTAGAAAGTTGCTTCTAAGGGAGGGCCCTTAGGATTTAGAAGTTTTTTTGGTTGGGGGAGGACTAAGGCTATGGGCTAGTTGGTGCAACCATGCTTTTCACACATGCGCGGTGCTTCGCATCGAAGCAAGCACGGGCTCGGGTGCGGGTGTGCGTGCGCTTGCGCTTGCATCTTGCGGTTTGCGGTTTGCGGCTTGCGACTTGTGGCTTGCGGACTTGCGGATGCGGTTGTGGTTGTGGTTGCGGTTGCGGTTGCAGTTGCGGGTGCGGGTGTGGGTGTGGGTGTGACTGTGGCTACTGTTGCAGGAATGAGTATGGTTGCGGGTGGGGGCGTAGCTAAGGCTGCGGGCCAACCAAGACTCACGTTTTTTGAACATAATATATTTTCTAAAAATAATTTAAGACTAAATCAAATTTGTTTTAAATGTGGGGGCGTATGACCCGGCGAGATTTTAGGAGAGAATTATTCTTAACCGTTTTAAATACATTTTAACTATTAACTCCGTGCTTCATGCGTGGAATTGAATTTCAACCATAATGTCCATGATTTATGCAAGGAATTGATTACCATACTCTCATCTTCTACCTGGAAAAGAAAACGAATTTCTTCCTTAAAACTCACTCTAGAAGCAGCTACTATCCAGTCTTCTTTTCCCCTCTTCTTGTTTTGCTTTGTGCACTTTGCTCGTTTATTTCCCTTCCATCTAAATTGTTGTTAAGTTCTAGAGGGTGACTAGTATTGTGCTTATACTAGTCATAACGGGCAGTTCTATCCTAGACACATCTCCTTTGTTGGGGTATAGCATCTCTCATTATTGAGGAGTACCCGAGGACTATTGTGTTAAAGACAATTTGCTGAGCAGGTGGCTCTGTCCATTGTGTGTATCAAGCAGAGATTTATTAACCTTAAAAATTTCTTCTGTTTAGTATTTTCTATTTTTGCAGAACCAACAATCTTAACACAATAATATTCTTCTGTAACAATGGCTAAAAGTGATGTTGACAGACCACAAAAATTCAGTGGCAAAGATTTCAAAAGATGGCAATCCAAGATGTTGTTCTTTCTGAGTTTTCATATGTTGGATTAATTTGTTCTGAAACCTTTTGATGAGACTTTGAATGATGCGGGAAATGAAAGAGAGTTAGAAAGTTTGGGTAGACAGAACTATATGGCCAAAAATCATATCCTGAACTGTTTAGAAGATGCATTGTACGATTTCTATAACGCAAAAGAGAACTTTCTGTGTTTGATTTATGGGCTGCTTTAGAAGCAAAATATGAAGCGGAAACTGCTGGAAGTAAGAAGTTTCTGGTAGCCAGGTTCCTGGAATACAAAATGACAAATGACAAATTTGTGGTTGACCAATTCCTTGAACTTCAGCGCATTATCAATGAAATTATTGCATAAGGTATGGTGATAGATGAAACGTTTCAAGTGTCTGCGGTGATTGAGAAATTACCTTCTTCCTGGTCTGAATACAAACGAAGATTGAGACATGAAACTGGTGAATTCAGTATGGTTGAATTGGGTAGGAAGATTCAAGTGGAAGAATTGTTGTGTTCCAAAGACAAGAACGTATCTTCCGCAAGGGACATGTCCAACAAAGCTCATGTAATTGAACACAAGTCTTCTAATACTGAAAAGAGCGACCGCAACAACCGCAAGCCTGGTCATCACAAGAAAGGTACTTTTCTGAAACCCAAATCTGACATTGGTAAAATTAAAGGTGTGTATTATGTTTATAGAATTCCTGGCCATATGGCAATGCATTGTAGAAAACGTAAGGACCTTAATAACAAGAAAAACAATGCTAATTTGGTTGAAAGCAGCAAGAACGAGTTTTCTGGCACGGTGTCTGAAGTCAATTTGTTAACCAATATGAGAGGCTGGTGGGTAGACTCTGGTGCTACCAAACATGTTTGTGGAAACAGAGATATGTTCACCTCCTATCAGAAGGTAGGGGAAGGGGGGAAACTCTACATGGGTAACTCGTCCGCAGCACAGGTTGCGGGAAAAGGCAGAGTTGGGCTAAGGCTCACTTCTGGAAAAACTCTCACATTGAATGAAGTTTTTCATGTTCCGGACATCTGCAAAAAATCTTGTATCTTGTGGTGTTTTAAATGATAAGGGTTTTAAACTTGTTTTTGAATCTAGAAAAGTTATTATAACTAAGGGTAAGGACTATGTAGGAAAGGTTTATAAGACTGAGGGTCTCTACAAACTGAATGTAACCTCTGTTGAAATGAATAAAATTGATCATTCTTATGTTTGTGTGTCATTGAATGTTTGGCATGGTAGACTTGTTCATAAAACTATAAATCAATGAATAAAATGGCTAGCATAGGCTGCATACCCAAATTTAGTTTGGAAAATGAACATAAATGTGAAATATGCGTAGAATCAAAATATGCTAAAAAATCTTATAGGAAAAATATTCAGAGAAATTCTAAACCCTTAGAATTAATTCATTCAGACCTAGTTGACATGAAATCAGTTCAAACTAGAGGTGGTAAGAAATGGTTTGTCACTTTTATAGATGATTGTACGAGGTACTGTCACATATATTTACTTAAAGGAAAGGAAGATGCCTTAGAAGCCTTTAAGATTTATAAACTAGAAGTTGAAAACCAAATGAGTGCTACCATTAAAACTGTTAGGTCTGACCGTGGTGGTGAGTATGTAATTCCTATAGGATATTTTTACATAGAACATGGCATTATACATGAAGTAACCCCTCCTTATTCACCACAATCTAATAGTGTAGCTGAACGGAAAAACCGAACCCTTAAGGAGTTGATGAATGCCACGTTAATTAGTTCAGGACTACCGGCAAACTTATGGGGGGAGGCCTTCCTCTCAGCTTGTTATGTCTTGAACAGGGTACCCTTTAAAGGATCAGTCAAAACTCCATATGAGTTATGGAAAGGTAGCAACCTTCTTATACATACTTTAAAGTATAGGGGTGCTTGGCTAAGGTTTTCATTCCTCCACCTAAGAGAACCAATATAGGACCCAAAACTGTTGATTGTGTCTTCATAGGGTATCCTGATCATACTACTGCATATAGATCTATGGTTGTGAGTTCTGAAATATCTGAAATTGGTGTGAATACTATTATGGAATCTAGGGATGCCGTGTTCTTTGAAAATATTTTTCCTTTGAAATCTGAATCTCGCATGATATGTGTTGATCCCCTAGATGTCCCTTCTACTAGTCAGACATTACCTATAGAGGAAGATGAATTTGAGACTAGAAGAGGTAAAAGACTTAGAACTGAAAAATCTTTTGGGGCAGACTTCATAACATGCCTAGCTGAGACTGATCCACAGACTTATAGAGAAGCCATGAATTCTTCTGAAGCTCCATGGTGGAAAGAAGCTACCATTAGTGAAATAGATTCCATTATACAGAATGATACTTGGGAGATTGTATATTTACCTCTAGGGTGCAAACCCATGGGTTGTAAATGGATCTTCAAAAGGAAACGTAAAGTAGATGGAACTGTGGAAAAATATAAATCTAGATTAGTAGCTAAAGGCTATAAACAGATAGAAGGTGTAGATTTCTTTGATACTTATTCACCTGTTACGAGAATTACTTCCATTAGGATGTTAATTGTTATTGCTGCCATTCATAACTTTGAGATACATCAAATGGATGTAAAAACGGCTTTTCTAAATGGTGAATTAGATGAAGAAATTTATATGGACCAACCTGGGGGCTTTGTAGTAAAAGGTTTGGAAAACAAAGTTTGTAAACTGAATAAATCTTTGTATGGTTTGAAACAAGCACCTAAACAGTGGCATGCAAAATTTGATCATGTGATGATTTCTAGTGGTTTTAAAATAAATAAATCTGACAAGTGTGTTTATACTAAACTTATGAATGATGCTTGTGTGATTATATGCTTGTGTGATTGTATGCTTGTATGTTGATGATATGCTTATACTTGGTACAAACATGGATGTAATTAATTCCACAAAAGAGCATGCTAAATGAGAACTTTGACATGAAAGACTTAGGCCCCGCAGATGTGATCTTAGGGATGAAGATTAGAAGACATTCTAATGGATATAGTCTTAGTCAATCTCATTATGTTGAATCTGTGCTTAAAAGATAGAACCAGTTTGATAGTAAACTTGCTTCTACTCCGTATGATCCTTATTGTAGACTCAAAAAGAATAAGGGTAATGGAGTTTCACAACTTGAATATTCACGTGTAATAGGAAGTCTGATGTATTTGATGAATTGTACGAGATCAGACATTGTTCATGTTGTGAGTAGGTTGAGTAGGTATACTTGTAATCCAGGACAGGAGCATTGGGATGCACTTATTAGAGTGTTAAGGTACTTGAAGTACACTTTAAACTTTTGTTTAAATTATGAGAGATACCCTGCGGTCCTTGAAGGATTTTGTGACGCAAAATGGGTATCGGACTCAGGGGAGGCTAAGTCTACGAGTGGATATGTCTTCACTCTAGCTTGCGGGTCTGTATCTTGGAAGAGTTCCAAACAGACATGTATAGCTCGATCCACTATGGAATCGGAGTTTATTGCGTTAGATAAAGTAGGATAGGAAGCCGCTTGGCTAAGATGCTTTTTAGAAGACATTCCTCTTTGGCATAGGCTTGTGCCAGCTATATCTATACATTGTGATAGTCAAGATGCAATAGCTAATGCTAAAAACAACAACTATAATGGGAAGTCTATACACATTCGTAGAAGACACAATTCCTTAAAACAACTAATCTCAACTGGCATTATTTCTATTTACTTTGTGAGGTCTAAGGAGAATATCGCGGACCCTTTGACGAAAGGTTTGTCCAAGGAGATAGTTAGTAATGCATCGAGGGGGATGGGGCTTAAGCTCATCAATTAAACTTGCCATGAAGGATACTCAACCTTGCTGACTGGAGATCCCAAGATCAAGGTTTCGAATGAGACAACTAATTTGTGGTGGGTTAAAGGAAACACTATCAGAAAATTTCATTTTCTGTCCCTTCCCTATGGTGTAGACGTGATAGTGTGACTGCATGTGAAGAATGACTTTTTATTAATTCTTAATGATTTTTATAGTTTCAATTTAAGATTGAAGTGGGGTGTAACAGTAAACACTCTTGATAGAACTCACCTATCTGAATGAGGAAGTGGGCCGCTTCCTATGAGAATTGAGCTGATTCTCTATAGCATTCTGAGAAACGGGATACGTCCAGGGCCAAAATGGACACAACGGTACGAACTTGACAGCACCTAGAGAGATATCGCGCGTGGAAGTTATTGATGAACTACACCAAACGATAGCAGTTCAAGACATCGCGTTCACTGTCCATCAAGTAGTTCCGGTAATTTATCACTAAGCAAAGGTTCAAGACCTTATGGACACCTATTGCCTAAGTGGTATTTCTCGCTTTCTGATTTCTAATTTTTATCGGGTTTTCATTCATGTGGGGGATTGTTGGAGAAAATGAACTATTATTATTACTTGTTTTTTTTGTCTTGGTAGGAATGGATCTTAGGACCAAGGGGTCACTAAGGAACTAAGCTAACTAGCTCATTTTCACTTTTGTGAATGAACCTTTAGTCCCACATTGGAGAAACTAAAGATGAATCCTCTTCTTATTACCTAGAAAGTTGCTTCTAATGGAGGGCCCTTAGGGTTTAAAAGCTTTAGTGGTTGGGGGAAGACTAAGGTTATGAGATAGTTGGTGCAACCATGCTTTTCACACATGTGCGGTGCTTCGCACTGAAGCACGCACGCACGGGCACGGGATCGGGATCGGGATCGGGCTCGGGTGCGCTTGCGCTTGCGTTTTGCGGCTTACGGCCGTGGCTGTGGCTGTGGCTGTGGATGTGGTTCCAGTTGCGGTTGCGGGTGTGGGTGTGATTGTGGCTACTATTGCGGGAATGAGTATGGTTGCGGGTGGGGGCGTAGCTAAGGCTGCGGTCCAACCAAGACTTACATTTTTTGAACATAATATATTTTCTTAAAAGAATTTAAGACTAAATCAAATTTGTTTTAAATGTGGGGGCATATGACCCGGCGAGATTTTAGGAGAGAATTATTCTTAACCATTTTAAATCTGTTTTAACCATTAACACCGTGCTTCATGCGTGGAATTGAATTTCAACCATAATGTCCGTGATTTATGCACGAAATTGATTACCGTACTCTCATCTTCTACCTATAAAAGAAAACGAATTTCTTCATTAGAACTCACCCCAGAAGCAGTTACTATCCTGTCTTCTTTTCCCCTCTTCTTGATTTGTTTTGTGCACTTTGCTCGTTTATTTCTCTTCCATCTAAATTGTTGTTAAGTTCTAGAGGGTGACTAGTAGTGTGCTTATACTAGTCGTAAAGGGCAGTTCTATCCTGGACACATCTCCTCTGTTAGGGTATAGAATCTCTCATTATTGAGGAGTACCTGAGGACTATTATGTTAAGGACAATTTGCTGAGCAGGTGGCTCTGTCCATTGTGTGTATCAATCAGAGATTTCTTAACCTTAACAATTTCTTCTGTTTTAGTGTTTTCCATTGTTGCAGAACCAACAAATTTTACACCCATTATTTGTAATTTGTTGGCCATTAGCAATATATTTTAGGCTTCTATAGTCCACACAACTTTGTTTTCCTTATAACTAGTTGCTGGTTGTATCGTTTAATAGTTCTTATATGGGATTTTCACGTTTGCAGTAAACTGACTGATAAATCCATGAAAGTTGTTGGAGCAAACTTTTCAGCATTACAAACTCTCCATCTTGCTAACTTGCACCAACTGATCGATTTTTTATTAGGATACCTTGCCGATGGCTGTCGGTTTATTCAAACCCTCAAACTTCGTGGAAATGCATTCAGGTACTGGCTATATTTTGTTATGTACTATTCCAGTTTATTCTCCAGGTTAAATATCTAGTTACTGTATTTGTTGTTGATGCGTAGTTGATGAAATAAAAACCTTTTCCTTCTATTAGTGATTTAGCTGTTACCGCATTCCTTGAAGCATCAAGAGAACCCCTTACATAATTTTCCTTAAATAAGGTTAAGAAGGCACTGCAGCAATATATATGTCATGTTCTATTTCTTGTTGTGTTTTTTTTCTTCTACAACTCTTCACTTGTCTTGTTTACTTTTAATTTTTCCATTTTTCTAATAAATGTTTAATTTGTATTTTTTTGTATTCGGTGTTTCATCTGTTAATCAAATAAATCTTAAGCTTTTGTTTAATTCTCGACTTCCTTTGAGTAATGGGAGGTTCCTACCTGCTTTAAAATCTGTATTTGATGGATTATTACAGGTCGGCCTACATACAAATATTTACTGGCGAGATGCTTCTCAAAAAACTTTCTGAGCCTGGACGTATTTTGGTTCCGCAGTTTGATAGATTCTGCACTAGGATTAATTGTGGATAGCCGTAAAATACTAACAACTTTCAAAGTGTTTAGATGCACACTGGTGGGTGTTGAGCAATTTTAGTTGTTAAAGTTTTGGTTTTCCATAGCTCTGAAATATGTTAATAAACATTGACTTTGAGTTCCATTAACTGATAGGGAGGGGATGAACATAAGGCTATGAGTTTTAACGGGTGTGAAATTTTTTGCAGGTAACATCCAAATTTGTGAATGGTCATACCTGCCAGGAAAAGTATGACTAGCGAGATACGATGGAAGTAGCAACAAATGTATCTATCATATCAAACCATATATAAATGAGAATAATGGTGCGACATATATAAATTGATTAGTATAAAAGATTTTACTTAAAGTTTATTGTTTTTGTAATTTTTGTTGGATGTTGGTATTTCGATTTAGTAAAGAATTTTAAAACATCATGAATATATTTATTTATCTAGTAGTACAATCGTCCAATATTTTATTTTTGTCTAAATAGTGATATTGTATTAATAATGTTCTAAGTCCAGACCTGCTCCGTGACAGTTCTGAACCAATAGGCCTGCTCCTAGAATAGACTTAGCCCAATCCCCAAATATCTAGATTTATATTCACTGGGCTCCACCCTCCAGGCCATATCCATAATTAGGCAGATCGAAAGATAGTAGGCCTATCCTTGAACTGACCTAGCCCAATCCCCTAAATAACCTTGTAGATGGTGAGTTTTTGACAATGATAAAATAATAAAATTAACTATCAAGACTCGAGTCTGAGAAAATATTTAACTTTAGTCAGTTGCTTATCCTTGTCCTCTCTCAGGTGCTTATCCCTGTCTCTCTCTATATGTATGATCAATTACATATACGATTAAAATTACTGAATGAATCAACATTCACTACTATACGAACTCATCAGAATGACACCGGTGCTTACTATGCCATTTCTATATATTCTATAATTTTATAAGTGAATTAATGACATGAAAATTTATTATCTAACATCCACGACGCAAGCTAGTCCAGAGACCTAAAAAGGCGTTTAACATTAAACTCGTCAGGTGCAATTCTACATTTCCCTGTACAAAGTTATGATCTGGGGGCAATTTGTGATGAATCTAGGAATGAATTATATACCAAACTCTTTTTATGAATTTCCTCTACAACGTGTCAAAATTTCGCGTCAATCAAACAAACGAGATAAGAGATATGATCAAAACAGTCAACTAAGTCACTGCTGAAAAATTCCTGAATATTTCAAACTTCTGTCTGTTTCGTCTTTTTGAGGCTCTGAACGACCTTAAAACTCAAACTCATCTGAAGTGGGAGATAGCTGGTTGTCTGGGCATGAAGAAGTTGAGGTAGATCATCGAAAACAGACTAGCGTTTTCAGCGAAACATTGAATCTAAATTTTTAGGGTTTCGAAATTTCACAAGAAATCTTTTGTCCATCTAGTTCCAAGGGGCGGATGCCCCCTTACCTTGTCCTTATTAGGTGAGACAAATCTTTTCCTGCTTAGGCTTCAAAATATGTGAGTCTGTGTCTCAAAGGATATTTTCAAATCCTAATTTGAGAAAGGATATTATCAAACCCTAATTTTGAAAAGAGAAGTTAACCCTAATTTTAAAACGCCCCTTGCTTTCCCTGCTTGTGCGTTTTGATTCAAGAGCAAGGCTTGCGCGCCTACTCAAAACCCAAGCATGGACATCATGCTTTTCTAAAATTTGGTATTTCACTATTCTGCCCTCAACATGTGCGGCTGAGTATAAGAGTAAAATGTGAGCTTTTTGCCTTCTGGCCAAACACTTCCAAACCCTAATTTTGAAAGAAGGAAATTTTCTAACCCTAATTCCTGGACGTGTAAGCCTGCTAACCTATGCGTCTTGCTTCTCAGGGAAGCCTGCTAACTTATGCCTCTTGCTCATTAGACAAGCCTGCTAGCCTGGACGTCTCTGCCTCTCTTACCTCCAACGTACGCCCTAGTCAAGAAGCTAAAATCACATGACTACTCTTAAGGGAAAACTTATATGCTTTTGTTCAGAAGCCAAGCTCACACGACTGGCTTCCTGTCAAAATTGATATTTTACTCTTTTACCCTCAACATGTGAGGCTGAGTACAAAGAGTAAAATATAAGCGTCTTGCTTCTTGTCAAAAAAATTGACGTCTTACTTCTCACCAAAAATTAGCGTTTTACTCTTTTACCCTCAATGTGTGAGGCTGAGTACAAGAGTAAAACTTGAGACTTTTGCTTCAAGACCCAAAATCGGTCACTATTCCTTTTCCTTCACGTGAATACAAAAATTGGGCGCTCCTCCCTCTTCCTTCACATGAATAATTTGTTTTGACAAATTAGGGTTTTGACAAACTTCAAAACCCTAAGCTATTATATGCATCTCTCACACATATCTTCGTATGAGGCCTCACTTAAAATTTTTCATGCTCAGCAGCATACATTTGCTTCTACAAAATAAACATGTCAATAAAAAATTGACTAAGATAGACACAATGTTCCTCACACACAAATATATATGTATATATTTTATTTTAGTCTGCTGGACTTATCATCTAGTCAAGCAAGACATATTTCTAGCTTGCTAGACTCCCCAGCTAATCAAGCAAGACGTATTTTATTTTAGTCTGCTGGGCTCATCAAGCTATTCAATCAAGACAAGTCTTCAGCCAAGAGACCCATTGAGCAGGTCTCAATTGATTTAACATCAATAGTGCTTAATGCTACAATGCTACACGAAACATCAAATGTCACAAATAGGGGGGATATTCATTAGGGTTTTGGTCTAGCGGTCTACGACATGTGGTGCAGCAGTGCACCCACTAAAAGAGAAATTCTAGAAAGTTTGATCAGCAATTGAGTAGATGAGCGATAAGTTGAGCAACCTTCCATCTAACCTTAATCGAAGTGGAGAGAAGTTGTCAACAGCTTATCCACTTTCACCACTTCACCACTACTCAACTATCGATAATTTCTACTAGAAAAGAGGTCGAGTGGTTACAATAGCTATGATATAATAGATGTTCAATCTATTGAACAAAAACAAGATTTTACACGCCAAAAAGTTTGCAACAATTAAACAAGTCTGAAACAGAACAATTTAAGTCGATCAACCCTGATCATTCAATCTTCTCATACAAAAGACGTGTTCAAGTTATTCACACCAACTACATCCAACAAATTCTGATACTCTGACCTCATTCTTCTCTCGCTTCCCTCCCTAAGACCAACCCTTCTCCTCCTCACTTTGTGACTGAAGCAAGACTGAAACGGCCATTTGTTGGCTTAGGTCAGGATTGTACAGATTGATCTCTCGAATCTAAACAAAGCACTTCAACAGTACAAATGTTTAAGGATTGACAAATTATCATCTGCTCACCCCACTTTTCCTAAAATAGCCCTCAATTCGTTTTTCTTCATAAACAAACATGTCGACTAGGCCCACATCCATCAGTGTATAACGTAACACTTAATAAAATAAGATGTTACTTTAACCATACATATAGTAACGGGATTTGTAAAAAATATTATTGTAATATTTTATAGTAATTGTTTTATGGAAAAATTGTTATCTTAATACTGTGTCCAAGTCTAAATATACAATTTATATGGTAGTATGTTAATAGTTTAAGAAAAATGTGTTATGGTTACTCTAAAAATAGCAACAGTTTGTTTTAAAATATGTTACAATAAACTGTCAATCACAATAGTTTGTGTAAAAACAGTTACTATAGTTATTATTCAACAACATAAATCTGCATAAGTTGATAATAAAAACAACTAACAATGTCAGTTTGCAACATCTCTTAATAAAGATTTAGCAACAGTTTTTATAAACTTTCCATAACAAGAGCTTTGATAACACTGCAGAAAAACATAAAACTGTTACAGAAATAATACAGTAACAGTTTATAACTGTTACCAATAATCATTTTTCTACTAGTGTTTATTGATTGCTCTCGGGGATAAATTCCTTCAAGTGGCATTGGTTTAACACATTACACCCTTTTTCTCAAAAATTAAGCATGAGAATGTTCTTTGGCATTTCTGACTTCTTATTATTAGTGTGCAGGAACTTTATGTCCTCATAGCTCTTTGGATGATTGTGATTTTTGAATACTAAGAAGTTGGAGTAGGTTTTGTGGGTATACCTCTTGTAATCTCTCACAATACGATAACTCGTCCACTAGGGACACCTAGGAGTTTAAAGGCTTGTTGCACATGCTAAGTGTAACCGTGATTCATCCAAAAGTGAGTTAGGTTGGCTTAGCTAGGTAGTTTGCTCGAGGACTAGCAAAAGCTAAGTGCTGGGGAATTTATAAGTGCATAATTCATATGATTTTAGTGTCAAATCCATACTAATATTTGCTATAATGCTTGCATATTATTTATTATTACGTTTTTTTTTCTATCTTATGTTTCATATTAGGTGAATCATCTAGAAATGAGCTATAAAGTGCTAAAACGAGCAAATAAGTGAAGCATTGCAGGATCCAAGACCGAATTCTGCTTATTCAAATCCATGAGTTCTTATCATCATCTTGAAGAGAATTTAAATACGAAACCAACGCATAAATAATGAGGTCATTCCAACATCAGAAGAAGAAGTTATGGACAAAACGAATTTGAAAGACTTGAGTGTACAAAGATAAGGTCAGATGATTGTTGTTCACCACGAGTTAGCTGAATCTGGAGGCTAAAAATCACGTTTTCAACAAAGTATACAGATAAATGTTCGCCTAAAAAGGGATCAAATCAAGTCATCCAAACCTGACACTGCTTTGAGACTTATTTGGACGTGAAATTGACTTCTAACTCAAGGAAACACGCTCTCAGAAGGATGCTAAACCCTAGAAACTGGAAACTTGCTGGCCAAGCATGAAAGGCTATAAAAGAAGACATCTAATGCTCAAACAAGGGAATCTCTACAACCATTCTACCTCTCATACACACATCTAAAACCTAGGGTTCACCCCTTTAGGGGGAAACCACCATTCTTCTTCATCTTCTTCTTCTTTGTAATATGAATAGATAAACCTTTTGTTGATAAAGGATGAATTCAATGTTATATACATGAATCTTTATTAGTTATACAATTTATTTAGAGTTTTTATCATCTTATCGTTTGTTTTCATTATATTTAAGGTTTAGGATTGATTTCTAGATTGTTCAAGTGTATAATTGGATTAATATATTAATCATTCTAATGAAATTAGAAGTTAGAGGATAAATAATAGTCTCTTAATTCTCTACACAAGTAGAAATCGTGAAACCTCGCAGAGAGGGATTCTGTGGAGAAATTACGAGTGAAGACAACACCAACAAATGGACCTTGACCTAAGAGTTCAACTACTGGGATCAAACTAAACTCAGAAAACCTAAAACGTTTGATTATGTAAGGACCCGTAAATTCGTCAACCCTATCTGACCGCCAAGAGACTAATTAGTCGATAATAACTTAAGTCAATAAATATCAACATTAATTAATGATAGTTAACCAAATAATAATTTGATTACGAAACTAATACCATTGAATATATCTCCAAAGGTTATTCAAAATGGACTAATTTCAGTTATATTATATAGGTTTGAGTAGATTTTGATACATAATCAGTAGGAAAAAGTCATAGAAGAGACTGTCATCTTTCTAAAGAGACGTTAAGGGTCTCCTTTGGATCAAAATTGAGAGTTCTAAATACCCCCAAAGTTGACCCCTTGTTCTGTTTTTATGTGGAAGAGTTGGAAAAATAATGAATTAAATTTGAAGAAGATGACCTAGTCAGACTAGTTGACTTGGCTAACTCATATGACTCAGCTCGAGTCAGACAACATGGGTCGTGGTCGACTCAAATAGGTTTTTTTGGGCCTTTCTGTTTGGGATGGTCCGGGTCAAGCCCGCGGGTAAATGGGCTTGGGTTTAGAGTTATTTTACTTAATTTGATGTTTTGGACCACTTAGGTTCTGAATTAGTTTTCGATTCCTCTGCAAAGTTGTAAAGTTTTACGAGAGCTTTCCAATGACACCAAATTCATCTAATTTGGATGAGTATATACTTATTTATGATAAAATTACTAAATATTCAGTTATAGAACCATTAATAGAATTAGAACCATTAGTAATTTCACTTAGCAATTAACTGGGAACTTGTATAATATTGTGTTATACTTATTGTGTGAGCCTATTGGTTATATAATTAGAGTGCTTGTGTGATTAACAGTTAGTCAATATTAACAACGATCAATTCAAAAGATGAACCAGTAGATTGTGGATCTCGAGGTAGGCATAGCTTGTCATCAAATGAGGTGGGAACTCTTATAACCTTCTTGTAATTATTAAGTTTCCTTTTATCTGTGAGCATGATGTATCTGTACTATTTGTGTGCCTGTTTGTGTGTACTTTGACTTGTGTGATATGCGTTGTGTGTTTTCCATGCAAGGAGTGTTTGTGGTCTCCCCACAACTTCTTGCTAAGTTGAGTAGGGCGACAAGCCATCCGTTTCAATATTATTAGTAGGGTAGTAAGTCTCTGTTTCAATATTATTAGTAGGAAAGTAAGTCATCCATTTCGATATTATATATACTTTTCTATTTGGGGGAAATCACTTGTATGCATGTTATGCTTGATTGTCTAACTATCTGATCTTGATGGTAATATCCAGAATCATGGTTTGTATGGGCACTCTATGTGGATGGTGTTATTATTATTGATTGGGGTTGTTCTAGCGTCGCTTTCTCAATTGAGTAACCGAGGTTAAGGTAAAACTTTGCTTCTTAAATGCTTGAATTGTGAATGCGTAAATTTATTATTATTTATTTAAATTGTTGTTATTTTTGAACTACAAAGCATGTTAGTGATTACTTAAAAGTTGTATGTTTCCATTGAGCACCATTCGGGATGATGTGCTCACTCGTTTCCACTTCAATTTTAGTTATCAGAAGAGATGGTGTACATGAAGATATTCGTTTTCATGAATTAAAGCTTTAGCGAATTAGAGTCGTTTTGACAACATATTTTATGTATGTATCTTTTGTGTACATTTATTTTGTAAAGTGTAATACACTATTATATCTATATCACTTGAGAGATTTCAATTATAAATATCAGAGTGGATGGGTTTTAGTTTATTGGATTGTTATCTAAATTGAAAGTTATATTTCTTAATGTGTCAATATTAGATTAAATCTCCTGATTAATTAGTAGTTAAATTTTGGGCCATCACTGATTAGGTTACACCTTGAGTTATCTACTACTTGGTGGCTCAGATGGATGGAATCCGGTGACTAAACGTATCTGTTATCCGGTTATATAAGGTGTTTTGAGGATAACTAAGCGTACTAGTTATCCTAAGGTTTGTGATGAATGATTCTAACGATAGATAAATAAGTATACTATATCAGTTAATGTTTGGTAAGATTACTAACCCACTAAGAATTAGTACCATTATTATCATACATTGATTATGATTATGTTGGCTAAAGTAAAGATCTGAAATATATAAGATTATCTTACTTTGAACTAGAACTAAATATTCAAGTTCCACCCACAAGTGGGACCTTCCTCTTGTGACTTGCTTTGAAATAGCTATATATGTGCTGAGCTGAACGTCCCATCTACCATGTGTTATGGGGTGCATGTTTAGTATGATTTGTCCTTACAATTTTGTGGAGACAAAAAGGAATTTATGTTCTACTACTCTTGTGTGTTTTGAAGTCTAGCTACCAAGATATAAATGTACCTTGTTGTAGGGAAGATACTAAAGTATTATTATGACGGCGTAAGAGTGAATTGTTAGGAAGTATATATATGATATATGTCAAGTATACATGTGAGTAGCTTTGAATAAGAATTTTGATAAAATCAATTACAAAAGCCGATCCTGCTAAAGTCATTGGGGATAATGTCAAGTATACAAGTGAGTACCTTACTGATGTTTATTTAAAAAAAGAAAACCTTATTGATGTATTGTCTTGTGAATTTTGATGCTATTACTATTTTTTTTTGTTCAGTTTCATTATCAAGTATTTTATTTTGATCTAGATTTTGATTTTTTAGGTTTTATTTACTGAGTTTATTGTTTTAATATATTATTTTTTGTTTATATCATATCCTCTATCTAGAGACTAGAGGTAAAACAGTCTACCTCCCTCTACGGAGAGGGTTTCTACTTTTTTAGTTGTTTGTTTTTGTAGAAATGTTCGTTTAGTCCAAAGTTAGTGGACTTTGGACAATTTAGTCCTGTCATCCGAAGCCTAGTATAGTTTAGTCCAAGTTTTTAAAACCAGTGATTGTTTAATCCTTTTTTCTACGATTTATCCCAAACTGTCACCGATCTAATAAAGATCATACTTTTTTATGACCTAAAACACCCTTGCAACGATTACAGGTATAAGATTCTGTTTTTGAAAACAATTTCATTTCGATCTTAGATTTTCGTTTTGGACAAAGAGAGCTTCAGAGAGAGGCGATTATGTTGGCTAGGGTTTCGTTCATAAGAAATTATTGTATTTCAGGTGAGTTTATGATCTGTGATTATTGATCCTTTTCGTTTATTTATTTATTTATTTTTGTTTTTCTATTTGATTTTTTATCGATTTTTGGATGTCTAATTTTTTGATTGGTCAAATTTTTGTTTGATCTTTGATTTTTTGTTTGATCTGTTGTTTAATTTATTTGATATAACAAAATGATTTTTTAATTTTCTATATAACTTTGATTTTATGTTTTAATTTTTTGATTTTTATATAACTTTGATTTTAATTTTAATTGGAATTCATATGATTTCTTTATATTGAATAAGCTCCATATCAATGTGAAGAAAATTGTAACCGACTAAGACATAGAGGGTGGTTGTATTCTTTATTTATTTTGGTTAGGAACGTCCAGGAAAAAATATACGGAAGTATGTGTCAAACTAGGAGAAAAGGTATTATAGTTACAATTAAAGAAAATAAAAAATTAATTAACGTGTTGCATAGTGTTAGCTATAATATGAAACACAATCAAGTTATATCGGAGATACAAGCTTACGAATACGGTCGAGATGTACCTAGTATAAATCGCTTAATTAATTTGATAAAGGAGTACTAGATCTTCTTGCTATAATTAATTTATCTCTTCCAACACTGCCAATAGGTCCCTTCTCTTTCTCTGCTTGTCTTTATATAAAGTCCCATCTTTGTTTATATGCTTTTCGATTTTCTTTAGCAGTCTTTGAAGAGTGCCCGGTTGTATGTAAACCAAATTCTTTATTTGTGTTGTCTTGATCTCAATATATATTTGTAAATTTTAAACAAGATCATCATTTTGTTTATGAATCCTATTAGTCCACCAGGTTGGTTGGAATTACTTCTTCGACTTTGTAGCTTCATTTTATAGGATATGAAATGTTCCATGATGTTCTAAGAATCAACTAGCAACCAGCTGCATGCTTCTTAATTTTGTTTATGACAGACCAACCAACGAACTGAGAAGCTTTTAAAATTCTGGAAGCACTGGATATGGTATTGGCAAGTAAAGATTGGACTACTACTAGAAAAATCATGGTGGTATGATGACGCTCTAACATTTTGAAGTCATTACATTACATATCTAGCAAAATCATATGCATATTATTGTACATTGTAGTTGTTTTTGGTGATTGTTAATGTGCACATAGTTGTACACATGTTGATTGTTAATATTCTTGGAGATGAACTCGTACACATGAGTGTACATGTTTTGGGTACACATATGTACATAGTTGTACACATGTTAATTGTTACTGTACACATAGTTGTGCACATTTTAATTCTTTTTATTGCTTATCTTTAAGGACCTATAAGCTCAAAATGGTAGAGCGTTCAAGCTTATCACAAGGTTTGCGGAGGTTGATGGTTCAAATCTATCTGAATTTCCATTTTATGTTTATACAATATGGGTAAGTGTGTACGTACTGGTGCACCAGTGTAATTCTCATGGAATAAATCTGTTTGTAGGTGAATATGGTTGATTTGTTCCATGTTTTGCAGAGGTGTACATATTGGTGCACCAGTGTATTTTCCATCAAAAATAGGTCTGAGTGCGTATGAATGATCAATTTAATGCATGTTTTATAGATGTGTACATGTTGGTGCACCTGTGTAATTTCCATGAAAAAGTAGGGTTGTGTGTAGTTATAAATGATCGGTTTTATACATGTTTTGCAGGGGTGTGCATATTGGTGCACCAATGTAATTCTCATGAAAAAGTAGGTTTGTGTATGGTTATGAATGATCTGTTTTATGCATGTTTTGCAGGGGTGTACATATTAGTGCACTGATATGTTTTTCAAGAAAAATATGTCTACGTGTGTGTATGAATGATCGATTTAATGCATGTTTTGTAGGTGCGTACATATTGATGCACATGTGCAATTCCCATAAAAAAATTATGCTTGTGTATGGTTATGAATGTTTGGTTTTTATGCATGTTTTATAGGGGTGTACATATTGGTGCACCAGTGTATTTTACATGAAAAATAGGTCTGTGTGCGTAAGAATGATCGATTTAATGCATGTTTTGCAGGGGTGTACATATTGGTGCACCAGTGTATTTTCTCTGAAAAATAGGATTGTGTGTGGGTACGAATAATCGATTTAATGCATCTTTTGTAGGTGTGTACGTATTGGTGCACCAGTGTAATTCCTATGAAAAAAAATATGTATGTATGGTTATGAATAATTGGTTTCATGCATGTTTTGCAGGGTGTACAAAGTGGTGCAATAGGAAAAAATTAATGCATAATCTTATGAAAATTTTGTGCTTGTATACCTTTTTGTACACATGAAATAACCATGAAGAAAAAATTAAAAAAAATTAAAAATTAAAATTATATAGTCATATGGATACTCTTCTTGTAGATCGGAAAGGGCTTTCCAAATATATAAAGTTTGCGAATTTTGGATAAACGATTTGAAAGATAAATTTTTTTCTAATTATTTTTATATTATTTAAAATTGTTGATATCATCATAAATTATAAATGTTTAAACTAAATTATAAATCACAAAGATTATTTATATAATTTTCATATTTTAAATAAATAAAAAGTTAATATATATATATATTGTTAATTCGGTCTAAACTAAACCGTCTATTTTAAGGTATATTTAGACCAAACCATTATTCTTTTTTGTTTTTCCCACCACCTCTATCAAATATTGGAATAATTTATCAAATATCTAATTGACCCTTAAACAAATCTAAATTTTCTAACTTATGTTCATCGATTGAAAACCTTTTTTTTTCTCTCACGTAAACAAAAACATACGACTCTGCAACTAAAACTCACCACCACCATTACAACAACCACCGCTCAGCTAGCTGAACCAGGTAATACTTCTCTCACTTTCTCTGTCTACTTTTCTTCTCCATTAAACCCTAGATTGAAGTCAACTGTTTGCTTGACTTTTGTATGTTCTTCTTTTTCACAATCTCTCGTAGGGTTTTAAATAGTTCCATCTTTGGATTCTTAAAATCTATTTTACTCGATGAACTAAGCCACTCTATTAAGGTAAAACGCACATCAGCTGTTTACCACTACCTCCAAATAAATGCCACTACCTAGTGTCTTTTTAAAACGCACATCAGTTGTTTGATCGATGTTTCATGTAGATCATTTGTAGATAGATGCTGAATATTAGAGTGAAGTGTGGCTCATTATATGGGTTATAGTTGTAGTGTTTATGTCATAATGTGTACATCGAATTGATCAATCCCGAATGATGTCAAAGATGTGGTGAGAAGTTTAATCCTTATTCTAGTACTAATGCTTTTAACATTAATGTGTTGGGTTGCCATCTTTGAACATTAACATTTAAGCAAAAGTTGATAATTTTGGTTCTTTTTCTTATTATTAGTATTTATTTTTTTGGTTCTCTATTCAAACCATTATTAAGGGGATTTGAGTTTTATTACACAGATACTGATAAGAAATGGTACAGGCTGTACATCGCTCACCTTAAGTTGTGTTCTTGACCTCAGGGTGAGTGCGCAATTGCAGACTCATTGAAGGATGAGCTCCTTGGTCATCTTTCAAACTTAAAATGTGGGGTCTCTTATACATTCTACATCAAAAACTCTTTGAGCTGCATATTAAGTCTGTGTTCCATATTTCCATCTTTTTGCGCCATTGTCGATTACTTCCGTAGACTGATAAAACACCGCCTACTTGCAGGTGATAAAGGATCTAAGTAATTATCGTTTGAGTCGTCAATTCGTGTTTGACGATGAAAGTGTAAGTGAATATCATCATCCCATACCTCTGAATAGCTTAGTTTCTTAGATTAGTTAGTTTTGACGTAGTGCTAAATTATGTGATTCTTAGTTCATGTATTTATTGGCACATCATGTTATGTAGGAAAAAAGCTAATGCTGGCGCACTTACCAATTTGGAAGTGCTCAACTTTTTACGAGCTAGAGGAGCCTCCGCAGATCCCACACGAGTAATTGCTCCTGTTTCTCCTTCTGAGTACCAGGTAAGACCTGACACGTTCTGATGATGTGAGCTGAAATTCTACACTATAGAGTATGGAGTGCTCATATTCATTCAATGTTTTTAGGTTTATGATTATTTGGTTGAAACTGCTGCTTGTAATCAAACACAAGAGAATATCAATGAGTTCTTGAAGAGCTGTGCGAAGTGTAAACTTGCGAAAGCAGAGAAGCTCAACATCATTAACATTAGGCCATCAACTCAAGTGGAAATTAACCCAGTAATGTTACTTTCAAAATCCTTTTATTAGTTCCTATTATATGTTTTTGTAAATCATT
This sequence comes from Papaver californicum, assembly GCA_023531435.1. NCBI lineage: Eukaryota > Viridiplantae > Streptophyta > Magnoliopsida > Ranunculales > Papaveraceae > Papaver > Papaver californicum. The sequence goes on from JAJJMC010022403.1 coordinate 3,154,746, forward strand.
CTTATTGTTTGTTGCACACTCTTCTTTACGTATTAGCATGCCATATATGTAATCATTCTTGTTTGGGTTTCCTCTGTAGTGACTAATAAGGCATTTTAGAATTCTATCTTGCGCATTCCGTAATTGCTAGAGCTTTATATAGACAGAAATAAATGAATAGAAATTCTTGTGATTTCGTTTTAGTTTTAATTGTTTCAAGATTCACAACCGCTATCTCAGGAATTGCTGCACAGACACTTATACGCCTACCAAATGTGTTTGAAATCTTATATCTCAATGAGGCAATGTTTTAAATTAGTGTATAATCTGAATCTATGTTAACCATTATAGATTTGTATACTCTTCTTGACGGCTTCACCAGTCTATATTATTTGAAATTTGACCTAGTAGGCATGATTGTCTGAACCCTTACATTTATTTGAAATTGGCAAAAAATGAGAGATCTTTCAGATTCATCAATCTGGTAGCGTGACAACATGGTTGATGGCCTATCAATTGCGGAATCATATTTGCTCAGCAATCAGCATGTGTAGGCTAAACATTTGTTATACCTTCTGATTAAATTAGATACCTTAAAACTTCCCAGATTCCTCTGCTTCAGTCCATTTTTATTAGCTTCTTCGAATTTATAGACTGTGGCAAGATGTTTTGTATTGAAAATCATGGACTTATTACTTCTGTTACTTTGTCCATGTGAGCAGATTATTGAAGAGTGTCAGAAACGCTTGAAGGATGAACAAGTTGAAGAGTTGGTGGAGCTGATAGCAAATTTATTTCCTCCATCACCAAAGTCTGAAGGTGCAGATGAGGGTGAAAAAGGAATTCCTGATTGTTTGCCAATGGAAGGCACAAATGATGTTAAAGGAGCTCCAGATGAGGCTAAAGAAGGAACAGATGGATTAACGCTGGATGATACAGATGAGGATGCAGAAGGATTTTCCGACGGCTTTCAACTGGAAGATACAGATGAGGATATAGAAGGAACTGCAAATGGCTTAACACTGGACAATACAGATAAGGGTAAACAAACAATTCCAGTTGGGTCAACAGTAGAGAAAGAATATTAAGGTTTCACAAAAATGAATCAATAACATGTTCATTACCTATAATTGCATACTAAATTGTAACTCTTAACCATTTATTATCTATTTACTTTTGGTGCTTCATTTTACAAAACCACATTGATGTACTTTGCACACACACAAAACCCTGCTTATCACCTACGGAATCGTCTATGTCTAGCACCTGAAAATTCAGCGTGATAAGTTTATAAGATCAGTTCAAAAGAATATTGGAATAAAGTAGTTGATTGAAATCAAAAGAAGTACAAGATAGAAGTCTATAGGATATTTATTCTATTTGCATTTATCTGTGTTGGTATCTTTTAAATCTTTTTTTTTTTTTTTTTTAACTTTGGTCTCTTTAAGGATGGAGAGAATATCATCTCAGGACAGTTTCCTCAAGTAGTAAGCATACTGTAGAAGGTATCTTCCTTCCCCAACACCTTACTTCATAGTTTTCTTCTTTTGTTTTACTTTTCCAAAAAGCATGGTAAAGATATTTGAGCCATGATGAAGATTTTACTTTGTAGCTGAAGTGAGAAAGAAGGTAGAAATATATTCTTGGGCTTTATAAGATCATACTTAACTAGAGTTGGTACAAGGAAGCCTCTCTTTTGCTTTTTCTTCTTTTTAAAGTTCCAGAAGATTATACATGAGTAACATGATCAGTATTGGTACAAGGGGATGGACTTGGCCCTTTAGATTTTTTTCTGTTCTTCTTGTCAGGTTTATATAAATTAACATGCCCGAGTATATAATGCTACAAAGAAAAACACTAGTTGTAAATCCTTAATCTACCTTCTGTTTCTTCCATGGCTTCTGAACTTAATCTTCGTCCATCAACAATGTCCCAGGAAAGTGAATTACCCACAGAAAATATTGGGGCCTTGAAGAAAAGAATGTTTAAGAAAGCCATGGGAGGACTTTGGGAAGATGTCGTGGAGAATTATGCAAATCCACTGACTCAGGAAATCACGATCAATAAATCAGGAGACACACTATTATATGTCTGATGGTCAAGTAGAGACGGTGCAGAAGTTGATTGATCTAATTTTGAAGGAAAATTTGTTAAGGGTCTTAAAGATTGGAAACCATAAAGGGAATACATCACTTCATTTGGCAGCGGTATCGGGTAGTGTAGAGATGTGGGAATCCATTGCAGAGAAAAGTTGTTGTTTGGTAGGAGTTCGAAACTACGATAGCGAGACACCATTGTTCTTGGCTGCTTTACATGGAAAAGAACAAGCATTTCTCTCCTTACATTCTTTTTGCGAACATAGTGATTACTCTTACTGTAGAAGGAATGATGGGGAAACCATACTCCATTGTGCAATCAGAGGAGAATACTTTGGTGAGCTTCATTTGTAATTTAACACTTTGTTAGTTATTTGAGAATACGTATGTAACTCACCTACATTTTGGTAAAGATGTGAACGCAAGTATAAATGGTTATTGACTTTTATATCTTTGTGGGTAGACTTGGCGTTCCGTGTAATCGGACTATACGAGCACCTTGTTGACAACAACAACGAGAAGGGTCATTCACCACTTCACCTACTTGCTCTTAATCCTTCTGCGTTTAAAAGTGGAAGTGGCCTTGCAAGATTTGATCTAATCCTCTACTATTGTAAGAGATACTGAATTCAAATGTCTCTCTGTCTTTTATTATCTTCTCTAAATTTGCGTATCTTTTTGTTGTCTAGGTATAATTGTGGATCAGCTCACTCCGAACACAAGCTACAATTATATCTCGCAAAGAAATGTTATTAGTAGAGAAAGCTGTTCTACTTTCAGAAAGTACTGTCCTGAAAACTACAGAACTTGCCTCACCTTATTCCAATTCTTCAAGCAACTTATTCTTGTCATGGTAAAGCGGGCAATCAAAAGATCCCGAGGCATTTTCATCATCAGAAAGTTAGACAGTTTACACAGATATTACTATTACTAACCATTTTTGTGTTTCTAGTTAGTCGTAAACATGTAAGGGATCTACATAAAGGGGATACAGAGAACCCAAATCAAGTGCCACAGGAGTCTTCCAGTAAGTTTGCCTCCTTCCCTCCTTTTACACAATTGAGAACTTCATTATGTAGTTTCCGAAAATAAATATCAAATGAAATGGCAAATTTGTAGGTGGAACATTGAGTAAGCAGCAAAATGATGAACAGAGAATTGAGGTAAAGAAGAACAAAAGGTTTTTGAGCTATGGGGCATTGGACCCGCGTCATCAGTTGTACCCCCCCAACTATACCACTTGCTTCAACTTCTTCAAACTCGCTATGAAGGCATTGTCAATTTTTCTTGGATTAGGTTTGTACCTCTATAAATTTGAAAATGACATTACTAGGGGTTTGTAGGTGTGCCTTGCAAATGATGCATTATTTGAAAAAGGAATGAGGTCGAAACAAAACTGGCCATAGTATGCATTTCTTTAGTTGTGTGAGTTTAGTTGAGAATGGTAGTTTGGACCAAATTATTGAAATCACCATTGTAACATCGTTGAAGCACACACTGAATAGTGGATGTAGAAGCTCTAGAATTATCTGACATTAGGTGAAAATGTTTACCGGTCATGCACAGTAAAAATCAACCACTGGTTTAATTTCAAACGAGCTTATGCCATTAACAGAGCAACCCCCTTACCTAAACCAGGTGACGGTGTAACATCCATAAATCACAAATATAAAGTATTACAAAAGCGTTGATCATAGATGTTGAATGTGAATGTATTATAGGATTTATAAGGGTGAGGAAAATCAAAGAGAAGAAAGAGAAACATACATGGGCAGCACAAGTGATGGAAGAACTTGTTGAAAGAGCTTCCTTTTGGGAGTATGAAAATAACGGAGTAGACCCGCACAGACCACTTACTGATGAAGAAACAATGACCTTTGATGTTGTGGCCACAGCACGAACAGTTCCAAATATTGATGCTTCATCATCTTATTCCGGTGATCGCAGTCGCAGAGCTAGAAAAAAGAAAGCCAAGAAGAGAAAAGGTTAGACTATTTAAGCATATTCTGGCAAGTAGCATGTATATGCAGGAAATTGTAAATTCACAAGTTTTTATTTGAACTTCTAAAAGGATCCTACGTCCAAACTGGAACCTTTTTTCTGTTTCTCATAGTATGGAGTTATTGCTAGAGAGTAGTCTAGAATCGTTTAGTAATTAGTTTCAAATTTTAAGTTGTAACACAGTTCACTGATGATGATGGTTCAGGGGTTGTTGAGACTCCGATACTAATTGCAGCCAAGATGGGGGTGACAGAGATGGTGGAGAAAATTTTAGATAAATTTCCTGTGGCAATCCAAGACATCAACTCGGAGCGCAAAAATGTTGTGTTATTAGCTGTGGAGAACAGGCAACCCCATTCTATTGACTGCTGCTGAAACGGAAAATCCTTCTAGAGAGTGTCTTCCGTAAATTAGATAACAAAGGGAACAGCGCATTGCACCTTGCTGCAACTTTAGGAGAGTACAGGCCTTGGCTTATTCCTGGCGCTGCCCTGCAAATGCAATGGGAAATCAGATGGTACAAGGTAGATATTTTCTTTTACTCTCATGAAAGAGTGTGTTTGACTTGAACCATAGGTATTGAGCACACAATGGATCAAAGGCTAATTTTCTTATGCACGCTGCATAATCTCTGAACAGTATATACTATTCTTACAGAAGTTCACATTACACAAAAACTGCACTTTAACTAGGGAAATATATTGTGACTGGGACATTAATATTGTATCTAATAGATTAGATGTTACAAATTTTAAAAATAGGCAGAATTTTAGTGGGTTGTCCTGCTGAGCATGTACAAAATCACCTCAAGATCAGCCTAATATTCACCACGGTGGCTCTCGGTAAACATTACCTTAAGCTCCAGGTATTAAGCACATCAAAGAATCCTAATCCTTATTCAAAATAACCCAAAAGAGAAACCACACCTTTAAGGTCACTTTAAACCATAACGGGCCAAACAATTTTTCCTCGAAATCTTTAATAGTTCAGTCTCATACTAAAAAACTAACTTTTCTTTAAATGATTTTGACAGTTTGTTAAAGAATCCATGCCAAGAAATTTCTTTGTGCGTCAGAACAGAGGGAAATCCCCAAAACAAGTATTCACAGAAACACATTCAGAATTAGTTAAAGAAGGAGGTGCATGATTAACCAGCACATCTGAATCTTGTTTTGTTGTAGCCGCACTTATTGCAGCAGTTGCTTTTGCTACTGCCTCAACCGTCCCGGTGGAGTTCAATCAGGGACTGGTGCACCGACCCTTGAACAAGAACCAGCGTTCAACGTATTTGCTATATCTTCGCTTGTAGCTCTTTGCTTTTCTATTACTTCTGTGATTATGTTTCTTTCCATTCTCACTTCAAGATATCAAGAACAAGATTTTGCTAGTGATTTGCCAAAGAAACTATTGGTGGGTCTTTCTTCCCTGTTTATATCTATAGCTTCAATGTTGGTTTCGTTCTGTGCTGGTCATTTCTTTATACTCAAAGATAAGTTGAGATATGCAGCTTATCCATTGTATGCAACTACTTGTTTGCCAGTTGCATTTTTTGCTGCTGCACAATTTTCTTTGTACTTTGATCTTATTAGAGCTACTTTTAGAAAGGTTCCTCAGCGGAGTTATAAGGTGAATGTTGTTATTTGATCAGCAGCATGGACGCCAATGAAGATAATATATAGGACATGGCAATGTTGCTATCCGGTTATACAATTCGGATATAGGGAAGTGGGCACACGTTTTGTACCTTTAAGCGAGTGTTCGATGCATGCTTCTTAGATAACCATTGAATTAATCATAATGATAAGTTACCCTACCTAACTGTAGTTTGTCTGTTCGATGTTGGGTTAATATTGATTATTTGTGGTGTGGACTAATGAGTGTCTAATTTTAGAGTGAGTAAGAGTTCTGTGATTTTCAACATTTGATAAACAAAGAATAAAAGGATTGGTATTGTGAATTTCAGTGTGGAGTAACTGAATCTTTAAAGTTTGTTTTTTTTTTTACCAATGGTCTCTTTCTCCTTTTCTGTCTCTTGTTTTGTGACCTTCCTATTACGGGGATATGGGTTCCTCATAGGTTATCAGCTATTAGAAAAATTTTAGATGATAATATATCGCATCTGCTATATAGTAGAATTTTATAAAATTAATTCATGATAAATTAATAATTTTATTAAAATAATATTTTTTATCAATATCGATTTGGACCAGTGTGTTAAATTAATGATCCCATAAAATTTATAAAATAACTAGGTATCATCCAACCTACGACCGAGCTCAATCTTTTCGACCTTTTTTTTATTACATGGTTCGTTTTTAATCATTTTTTAATATTAAAAATTATTTAGTATATATTATTTTTATAATGATTAATTTATTGATAACAAAAGATGAATTTATTTACTCTAACAAAAGTTGTGGTTTGTGGGATTTCAACTATATTAATCATCATGAGAATTATATTTATTTTCCACAATAAGGCTTTACTCTAAATAATAATATGATATTATTGTTTATATAATTAATTAATATTATATCTTAACATACTTAAGACAATCAATCAAACAGTATGTACAGTTAAGCATATTTATGCACCATACTCTCCTCTTTATTTTATGCATCATACTTTGCATATTTATAGATTTAGTAAATTAAGTATCGAACTTGTATATATTTATAACAATAAATCACATTTCCATGATCTGCATATTCAATAAACTAAATTTATCTAAAAAGATTTACAACAGTATCATTCCAGTAAATGAATACACGTATAGTATAGAAATCAATAAAAGATATATATATATATTTTAAAAAACCAAAGAAAGTCTTTATTTTAACTGTAAAAATTACCCTGGAACAAAAACAAATTAAATTAAATACCAAAGCTAAACACCATGTATATACTCTTGCAACTACACTTGCTTCTGTATGAATTATGGTTCCTTTTTTGTTTTAAAATTTAATTCAATTGCTAAGTCTTAGTTTTGGCCTACGGACGGCGATCCATCTCATATAGATCTGGCTCTCAGCATGGCTGTTATTCTACGTGCTTTTATCTTATATGCTTTTATTATTTTTCGTTGTTGCTCCCATTGTTCGTCGACTTTTATAGGAAACTGCTTCCTATGTAGTACGAAATGCAATGATTCGCAATATGTGTAAAATGTTTTTTGTCTTTGTACATAAACTATTTCACCACCTCCATGTAATTTCTTAGCTTTGATATAGTCATCGGTCAATTTTATCACCGAAAGTATCATACCGCTTGCGGCTATTGGTTCATCCAAGTAGACCGTGACTTCAACTATATCCCTGATTATCACTATTCTCGATCCAATACGTAATTTTATTTTCCGACGTGGTACACCTTCGAATTGTTCGCCATCTAGGAATTCAGCAGGAAAACCTAGATTAGGTGATATCTTAGGGAGTTTTAGCTTTAGTATATCTTCATTGTAGTATGTTTGTTCCTTCAATTGTACGAAATTCGAGTTTGTTTCAAATCTTGTATGGTTAGTATCCAACTTTCTATCGAATCTTCCATGGTTGGCGTGTGATTTTTCGCGGAAGGATCCTACATATTTGACACAATGGTACAATTAGTTCCAAACAAAGTAACAGTTATTTAAAACTGCATGAGTACTTATAAAACTTAAAAAACGGTATGAACTTAATCTATAAATAAAAATACAATTGTACCTCATATTTGTATCAAAGTTTTTCTCTGATTTGAGTCTAAAAGCATATTCATATGTACTTGATTTTTAATTAATAAGCCTGAAATTTTCTTTCGTTGTTTTTCTAAATTTGCGATGTGTAATTCTTTCTTGGTTCCAATGTTGGTTTTCGTACACTTGCTCCAGTTGTTTTTTAGTTTTTCCAAACCTTTTGCTTGCGTTGTGTTTAGTTCTTTAATCTTCTCATGGACCCATACTGTGTGCGCTTGTAATCTATCTTCAGATCCCACAAACGGGAAAAGTTAGATAAGATAATATTCTGAACGCTCTAATTCCTCCTAGTTGTTAATCTAGCAAACATAAAATTTCATAGTTGATAAAGCTGGGTATTTGTTTTCACAACATTGTTGTTGGTAAACATAAATTGTTTAGTTTTTTAGGGTTGTAAAGATGCATCTTCGGTTCCTTACTATCACATGTTTCTTTTGCGTCTTCATCGGAGTCTATTTCAGTGGTCAATAAATTTATATCTGGGTCCCATCCATTAAAGAGTAAATCTATGGTTTCGCTTTTCTGTTATGAGCAATACAATGTTCTCAAAAACAAAGCACGATAATATCCTTTGATATATACGTAAGTCAAAAATAAAAGAATTAAACATAGAAGTTAGTTCGGAGGCGAAAAAGACGATATGCTTTATACGTGATTGTAACTAAGAAGGTGCATCTTTGTGCTATTTATATAGATTGCTAGTTTCCTTATCTAACTATAATTATTAATCTAACCAAATTCCTATACGAATTATATTTCCTTATTTTTTTATGTTTATCTTCGCTAACTTATTTTTGGATTATAACTGAAGCTGGAAATTGTCTAGCAAAAGGAAACAAGTATCTATTAGGAGACCATTATCTTTTAGGAATTTATAACAACAACAAGAAAAAAACCGTTTTGAATCTTTATTTGGAAATATTAGAGATTTAGAGAAATAGATTTTATTTTGATAGCACTTTCTATATTTATGTTGAGGACGGGGAGATTGCAGATATGGTTGTTGTTAGTACAGGAAACATTTTGGAAGTCCGAAAGACGATTGCTAAAGCAATGAGTAGAGAAGGGAGGAAGGGTACAATGACACTTGAAGAAGGAAATATATTTCAGAACAACATATATGATGTATAAGGGATGCAATTCGGGTGGCGATCAATCAAATTTACATCAAACTAATAATATGAAACTCCTAGTAAAATAATAAGTAATTTTGTAAAAGATAATAATAAATAAATTTGTAAAACGAACTAAGTAAAGGAAGTCGGTGTATTCGTCGGAGATATGTTTCAATGATCTAACTATAGGAATTATTGTTTGATCTTGAAAATTTATTTTATACGATGCATAAAATACTAAATCCAAAATTCCATTAATAAGAACAAAAAATTGAAGAATTTGTATAACAATTATAATTTTAATAATTAAGAAAAAAATCTTTAGTAGTTTAACTTTATCAGAAATTTCCTTCTAATAATCAATGGTAAAGTAGGGTACCACATGGTAAATACTATTGTTGGTATTGTAATAATATTCCCATCATCCTCTCCGAACAATATTTCAGCTTCAATCACCTTCTCGGATAATGCTTTTACCAAAAGCGGGGTTCCCTTAGTCACATTGATACCTAACCTTCTAATAGGTACTATTATCATCCCTAATTTGAGGCTAATAACATGCTCTGGAACATTCTGATGAGACTCCAAACCTTTCGAAAATTCTTCGGTATAAACAACAGAACCTTGTGTTATTGTATCCATGCTCCTGTACTCATGTTCTGGATGATCTATTGAAAATTGATTTGTGATGTGTTTTCTTTTCTATAGAGATAATTAAACAGGTACTTCAAGCAGCTAGACATATTAGTGGATTTTCTTACCCCTTCGTGCTCTAAGTTAATATTGGTTCATAAAGAAATTTTGGGCAACCTCTTTTGATGTCTTTGTTAATGTTTCTTATATAGACGTGCATAGAGGTTATTGAAACTTGATCACTCAGGAGTGTCTTATATTCCTGATCAGTATTGTAACTTGCAGCGTAAAACAGTTACCATATATTGTTCTAAGGATCATATTAGGTACTCCCGTGAACTTTGGTATTTGTTTTGTGATAGGAAATCCAATTATCTATTGATAAATACAAAAGTTACAGTTAAAAACTCAATTTAAAATAGTTACCTGAACATTGATTTGGTATAGCAGAGACATTGGCTCTTGTACACTTGGTTCACATCAACTAAAAATTGATTTGTTATATGCATAGAATCATTCCCTTACTTTATAAGTTATTTGACCAGCATTATCTCTATTTTTTTATCTTATCTTTGATGAATTCTCCATATGTTATCTTATATGTTAGGTATCTAGCAGTTTTCAACATTTACGGTCACATTATCTCCGTAAATACACAGATCCACTGAAGACAATGATGAGTCCCATAACTAAAAAAAATATATGGTAAATAATGTGGAAAAAATCTAGGAGTTTAAGCCGTTCGCGCACTTTCGTTATATTAAGTATAAACATAATATTAATAATAAAATCCTAAAATATTAGTTTGATCAATGGTATGAGTTAATAATTTGGGTTGTATTTTATTTTTTGTGGTGGATACTCTATATGTTAACTTTCAATAGCTATTAATAGTAATAATTATCATAAATCTTTGGGGTTTATAATTTCCAAGGACATCTGAAATTTAAAAATCAATATCATATATGTTTCATCCTTCCATGATTTCGAAGCTTTTTTTTTTTGCAAAGAAGAATATAAAATATAAAATGTATTTAATATCAATGAAAAATAATTGATATGAACTTGTTCTAAAAATTAAAATATTGAAATTTGACAAAGTAACCTAGAACAGCAAGAAAATTAAATTTTATATAAAGTACTAATCTTGAAACTAACTAGTTATTGTAAGTTGGTAGTTAGTAAAGGCTAAAAATAGGAAAATAAATGGATATTTATAAAAACCTAGCGATTTCACATTCTCCGCCTATATATGAGGGACGAAGGGAGTATGTAGACATTTCTGAAACTCCATATCATTCCAATATCCTTGTTCAAGGGAAACGATTCGATCTATAGATGGTGAATTTTAATTAGTGTAATCACGCACCACGATTTTTGTATACCCATCTAGCACCTTATTCTTCTTGATAACAGTAATCTTTAGTTTGCATGGTTCATCGTGTCTTTTTGAAATACCAATGTATAATGGATCTTCATCTTTTGTAAAATCTCCTTGATACCATGTGCCTATTTATTTCCATCTAGAAGCATGTCCGACACATATCTATGGAACTATTTTTTCGTGGGAAATGTGTAAGTATCTTTGTTGATTTGTATACACTAAAGTAGATTTTAGTGTAGATTTGTGTATTTTATACTCTTATCGGTTTAAGTGCCACTTTAGGCAAGAAGATTGTTTTTATTTTTTTCCACTAATTTTGTAGGTAGTCTGACATTGATACAAACATTGTCACGTTTTTTTTTCATTGTTTTTCCCTTTATTTTTTAATGTCGTCCGTAGTTTAATATTCATAAGCATATTTAAACGATAATCAAAATTTGATAATAACATTGAAATTTGCTTAGTTTCCCGTTTGTTTGAAAATTTAAAGTGTAGATGATACTGTAATAAATAATAAGAAATTGTTTTATATAACAAATGAATAGTCCTAACCAAAATTAAATAACATATAAAAATATTTTAGTTTTAGCTGGATTAGTAAAATGTATATATTTGTCACCATCATGCTAAGAAATAAATTGTTTTTTTTCTTGGATATCCTCCGCCCTATCTCATATTCTTCAATCAACCATAACACCCGTGGCATAAATCCAGTGTCAGCCATATATGGAAACACTCTGTGGAATGTCGTTGTAAACATCCATAATTATGAATTTACATGTCTTTGATTCTTTATTGCATTCTACAATCAGCACATCAAAAATATATGTTTTTCCCATCATTGAATCAAACAGCGACAATGCCGCTCCGTTTTGTTTGCTCGCACCTTATTATAATGTTCTTCGACATTGTAATTCATGAAAGTTTCTGCTACTCTACCCATGATAACAAATATTGCAAGGACGTGTCATCCACCACTCTAATATATATCTTTGAGCCAAACTGTACTGGATGAGGAAGAAGTTGTTCTTGCAGCCATGAAAGAAAGGATCTCATCAGATGGTGTATATCAATTTGCTTCTGTGAGTGTATGTATACTTTGCAACTTTGATTAAACTTTCATGTCTAATGCGTGATTTGTCATCCGCTTATGTTTTTGTTGAAATATCGTAATAGCGTTTCTGTTGTGATCTTTGTTAAACTATGAGTCTGACAAATAAGAAAGATATATATAGAAAGAAGACCGGTGTTATAGAAACTTTTTGGAGTAGAACTCTCTTCTCTAATGTAACCCTAACTCTTCAATATCCAAAAATAAGTCAAGCCCAAACACACTAAGCCAAAGTCCAATTCATAAAAAGCCCACAGCTTAATAAGCCCAAAATCTTTTTTCCTTTCACGGCTATTCATTGGGGCATTTTTGTAACCATACGTGTGTCTCTAGGGTGACGTAAAAAATATGTATGGGATTCTTTGAGTAATTGTCTATTTAATTCTCGTTTGCTTGGTCTGACCGATTGCATAATTATGTGTCTTCATAGGGTTGAACATTGTAGAGATAGAGTTAGCATATTGGAGTAAAATTTTGCAGTAAATTCCTTCTAAGGTGTCCCTGGAATAGTAGATACCACGTATAGAGCCATTGAGGTGCATCATATCAACTGAGGCCCGAATCTGAGCTGTATGCAAATTGTTTACAGACTTGGAGAAATTTGTGGTGTAACTTGTAGTAGTTTCAGATTGCAGCTTTAGTTTTGAACTGAGCCAGTTTACAACAACAGTAATTTCTACAGTAAATGCTAAATAGAAACTTAGCTTAACAGGTTTTGTCACTTGTGATACAATAGATGACAGAGTTTCCGTTTTTTAGTAATGATATCAGATAGTATGCTTAAGTGTTCCTCATGAATACAGCAGACCGGGGCAAAGTTTGAGGGTAGGCAATCTTAGAATTGATAATATGGCTCTTGTTATTCTCAACTTTAGCAATCTTAGAATCTATTATCAGTAGTTAAATTGGAGAGTAAAGTCGTAAACAAATTATGCCATTTTATTCAATGTGCCCCAAGATAACTAAAGTCGGACAGTGAACCTGACGTGATTCGAACACGCAACCTTCTGACATGGAGTCAGACGCGCTACCATTGCGCCACAGATTCATAAATAAGGGGTTAGTTTAAACAGTGAGGACCCCCAGAAGGTCCACCCATGGGATCCACATAACTCATATGTTTATATGGCTTCAGGTTACATAGAAAACACAAACTATATATGGAACTCAGATAGTACAATTATGCGAACATGTATATGATACAACTTTGTAAATATAGAATTGATAAATTTGATCTACTGCAACTGCAAACAATCAACAGGAAATAACCCTCTGAATAGCGAAGCAACTAATCACTCTCTATACAACACAGTGTACCTCTAAAGTTCAACTTCGAACGACAACCTGGTGGATCACTCGTCATATGCTTAACCGCTGTCATAACACCTACATACCTTCGCAAGGCCCAAAGGCTAAGAACGTTTGATCCCAGTGGCTGAAAGTTTGCAAAAATTAACACACTATTAATACGCTATAACCTGATCCATGGATAAGAACTCTTGATCCATGTCTTTTCCTGTAAGAAAGATCCCCGGATTTTCAGTAACAAACTAATTTAACGCTAGGAAGATTATATGCAAAAGAATGTGAAAGTTACTGCAATTCACATCTAAACTGGATTTTACTTAAACTGAATGGGATGTGAAACTATTTTGTTACCTTCCCTGGATAAGAAGGGTGATTAAGAGGCAACTGTCACTATATCCACATAATCTTGTTCTTAAATAATATATACAATCAGGTTCACTTGGCCGAGCGAGATAAAGTCCTAAATTTGCGACCACACCATTTTGGGGATGAATTTTCAATTGCCGCATTGCTTCTGAGTAAACAAATCAGACTAAAGCCCTCCTAAAATTCAGCCATCATGCTAATAATCAGTCAATATGAAAATGAAGTTCTCATAGTATAACTCCATAGCTAAATACATCAGACTAAAAGAAACACATGTACTGTAAAAGTAGTTCATTAACGCGGAAAAATAAATAATCTTAAAGAGCTAAAGTTATACATCGAGATGTGTGTGCAAATGAAAACAAATGATCAATTACACAACTAACTTACAGAACTGAAGTTCTACAATTGTCTTTGTGGATAGTTTGGTGCGGCATTGGTCTTTGCTTCTATCAAGGCTACCTGAACATAAAAGTTTATTTCCAGTTCTGCCTCTATCAAAATCCATATACTCGAGAGCTTTGGGAAATCCATTATCATGCATTCTTGGAATTCTGAGTCTCTTATGCATAGATGATTGGAGAAAACTTTAAGAAAGACTGATTGAACTCATGGCAACCGAATTCAAATGGAAAAAAAAGCTACCTCAATGGAGTTTCCTAATGCATTCTTCAATTGGGATTACCATTGTGGTTACCCTTGCTATGTTTCTTCCATCCTTTCCCAGCAAATTTGGGTTGCAATGTGCCAATGACTCCTCAACTTGTTCTTCTTTATTTGTCATCTTGCTATATCGTTGCCACTCCTTGAATATTTTGTAATCATCAATGAAAAAACAAAAAGAAAACACATCATTTAAGTATACGGGAATGCAATTACTTAGTTTAGATTTTCATTTTCTCCTATAATCCCAACATAATAAAACATTTATATATTTCTAATACATGGTGTTATTGTGTGATCTAGCGTGAAAATCTTAATGTAAGGACTAACAAACATAATGGAACCCAAAAACAGGACACATTTCTCCAAGATGCTGAACTGTTGCAGGAAACATATAAACTCAATACTTAATACTTTGCCTAAGCTAGAAACATTGATTTTTTAGCTGCAGGCTAGAACCATTAAAATTGGCAATATGCGACTAACTACGGAGTGGGGGATTGTATTGAAAAACTGTTTCTATTTTCTATTTCGTTTGCAGATAAAGACAGTAAATGAGATATTAAGTCCTATGACTGAATGTAGTCGCGGCATCTATTAGAATGTCTTTCATTTTTCTCCTGGCACACACTAACAAAATAGGGTCTGATTTCCATGGACATCATTCAGATATCGGGTTTATGTTATAATTTGGCAGATGAAGTGCAGTAGATTGAATCAAAGGTTAGTTCTATTTTCAGTTACATAGCAAAATACTTGATCAAGGGGAAATCCTTGCCCAACGTGGAGAATAGTCGACTGAGTAAACAAAAAAACTGTCAACTCTAGAGACGTTCCATTGAACATTAGCGTTCAGTTCTTCAACTGGACAGGTTATGAAGCAATCATAACCTGCGTGACTCAAAGTATATGTATACACACAATACAGGTAAATAAAGAGCCAACCTGCAAGTACCATGCTTGTGAAACAAAATTCACTACACAGGGAACAAATCTAAAAAATTACTCAATTTCAATTACAGCTACAATAGGAAATCATTTAAAGGTCACCAAAAGGATGATAATGATTGAAAGAATAATCTAAGAAAAAGAACTACCCACAAAGACATGTGCAAAGCAACATTAAAATATGACAGCTCTTTGAGCTTCAGCAGCGGAAGCGCAAGAAATGTACAAATATGTGACTGTATCATACTTACTTTGTGAATGCACAATATTCTCGGTGCACTCAACTTCCCTTGTGTGAGCACTTGGAGTAGTGGTTCCCGTGCAGATGAATTAGCTGCATATGCAACATCAAAAGCCAAGATAAAAGGTAATTAACTTCAATTAACTATAGTAAATGACACTCTTATGCTGTCCAACAAAAGAAACCAATACATAACCAAAAACTCAGTTTAAAGCACCTTTACCGTAGATAAGGCTAAACGCAACAAAACAACAACAAAAGATTTCTAAATCTACAATATTTGTTATTCTCTAACAGGGGCTACCAAGCTCTCCCTGGAAACTGAAAATTTTCTTGACCATTCACTAACTAATAGTTAAATTACTCTCTAAAAGGATCATGGACAGTGAACATACTAAATATGGGCATGCTGATTCCACCAGAAACATCAAGTATATCTTAAAGAAACCATCACTTGCAAAGTTATTGAGCTAGGGGGAGAATCATGAATTTTTCGCTAATTAGTCTAGGATTTTAGGTTTGGATTTGGATCTCTACAGTATCAAATTCCTGCATTGATCGACTCAGAAATGCAAACGATAAACTGATACATGAGGCTGAGACTTGTCACAATATGGGTAGGAGTTCTTTACCTTTAAACCTATATATGTCTCTTCTCTTTCAAAATAATGGTATTTAGGAGATTATATTCTTGGTGTAGAGTTTGCTCATGTTCCAGCTAGAATAGGTCGCACCCATAACTGTGGAAACTCCTTGAGATAAACAATCCACGTAAGGTGCCATATGAAATCTTTCCAAGTCGCTAAAGGATGGTATGGCATTCCCCTTATTAGTGCTTCCATCTCCAACGAAGTGCTTGGCTCACACAATAACAATATATCTGCAATGACAAACAAAGTAAGCTTCTTTTTGTTTCTATCCATCCTTTCTACAGTACCATTACCATCTCAAATTGTCCCTCAATTACTGTCAGACTTGATGATAATATGATAACAATGTGATAAACAAACTAACGAAGCGCTAAAACATCATGAATGACACCTGAACTATCTTTCTAGCTAGGTATTGAGATAGTGGTACTCAGCCACTTGAATCCTATTTAAAGTGATACCCAAAAAGAAGAAGATGAATCTGAGACCAAAAAACTCAGCCAATCTCATGTCAGTAAGTAAGATTTTAAGTTAAAGCAGCAAAATAGTGGAGATGCTCATATTGGAGCAACAAAGCTCACAATGGAAAAAGTAGTGGAGATGCTCATAAATGGAGCAACAAAGTTCACAATGGTGAAAGTAGTGGAGACGCTCATGAGGCATGTATATTTGCTTTCTAGAATGGAGAAAGCAATTTGGGATACCTTGGCTATTGAGACATAATTTTCGTCTTGAAGATGTAAGATTACCTGCATAAAACAGAGTACAATTTTGGTAAGACAACCTCGACGACAGGCAATGCAAAGAATATGTTTCCAGGCCTTCCACAGATTATCCCTTGGTTAAAACCATCATCCAATCGAGATATCTCCATTTTAATGCCAGCTTAAAAATGGGTTCACCGGCCTCAACCATTGAGCACATTAGTTACGATAAATAGAGAATAATTAAGGCCAATTTGTTAAGTTCAAATTAACTGATTACAGGCTGAAATTGATTCTGTTTCTTCTTTGCAGAATACAAACTAACGATCAGATTTAGTCCCAAAGTTATCCTTATATAGTTTACCAAACAGAGGGTAAACTGCTGTGTGGTCGTGTTTTTCCCTGTGAAGTCTGCCTCCACTTTAGTAGCAAGAACACCACCGTCATTATTTTCATGCCGACTAATGCCATCACTTTTGATTCCAAGCAATGACTCAAGACCTTAATGTGATAGTTTTCCTTGGAGGGGATGGAAACGTTAGTCCAGATCCTAGAAAACAGCCATGCCAAGCTAAGTTATGATTCTGCATGAGTTTGTTGGTTAATTCTATCATCCAATTCATCTTCTTCCCTGCAATGGTCTCAACATAATCAACACACATTCATTCGACAATTAAGCACCACAATCATTCATAATTCAGGCCAAACCCCAAAATCACCATCTTCTTTTCACGGCAGTAGCAACATATCCTCACTGTTTTGTTTGCTTCTCTGCTACTTCACCTGAATCTGCCATACACAATCAATCTGTCTTTGTGTAACAGCAACACCAATTCTAATTTCCTCCTTTCAACTCAAACACCCATCACTGTCTTAATGTCCTCGAACCCGTTTCTTTTCTGTTTCACGACAACTCACACAAAATCACCATTGAACTGCACCCTTCTATCATCACTCATGCGAACGGCAGAGATACCCCTTAATGGTTGTTTTATCTGTTTAAAACTCCACCAAATCCATAATGAATTCGAACCAAGATCAGTGAACAATAGTACCAAACTCTTGTAACCTCTAGCTCCTAATTCTTCTTGTCTTTGCATCATAGCAGAAACATTCTGGTTCACTGAAAACTAAAACAGCACCATCTGTTTCTTCTCCCACTCGAGCTCAAATCTAACCCTATCTGCGCTCTACGCTCGAAACCCATCACAGATTCAATCCTTATTCCCTGTCTTGTTCTCCTCTTTATTTACTCAAATTGAATCTCAATTTGACAACATCATTTCTTCAACTCATCACCGGCAGAAACACACTTTGAACCCTTGGTAAGGATCTATCGAACTCCATGGCTGGGCGACAGAACTCTAGTTAGACTATTTTGCTCAGTACGGCAATTGGATTTCTTCTTCGACTGGATATACGGTCCTTCAAAACCCTTATAGAATATCCCCACAAGCAATTCATGCTCCATTTACTTTAATACAAAAATATCCCATGACAAAAACCATGTTCCCTTATAATATAAATAAAAAATCTAAGTTTCATACGGGGCTTAACTAGGGCTGTACATGGCCGGTTTAGGTTCGGTTTTGTGCCAAACCAAAACCGAAACCGGCAAGGTCGGTTTTGTCCAAAAGGTTTCCATAACCGTTCCGTTACCGTCGGTTCGGTTTTAGTCGGTTTTCACCCGGTTTCGATTTTTTTCCGACGGGTTTCGGTTAACCGTTTAGAAACCTAAAATTCAAAAAAAAAATCAAAAAAAATCGAAAAAAAAACAAAAAAAAGTTAATTCTTCATTAATCCATCCAAACAAGTAAGCAATTCAAACAAATAACATCCTAGCAATTCAAACAAATCAAATAACATCCAAACAATTAAGCAATTCTTGATGGATGCTGGCTGCTGCTGCTGCTGTCTGCTGTCTGCTGCTGCTGCTGCTGCTGCTTCTGCTGATGTTGCTGCTGCTGATGCTGCTGCTGATACTATAAGAAATCAAAAGATACCTAGGACCTCAACGAATGCATCTCGGTATAACTTGGTACATTGGTTCATACTTGAGACAATACCATTTCTCAAATTATATTAATCGTGTTTAAACAAGTTTTATCAGGTCTAAACTAGAAATGAGAAAGTTAAGACTTATGATCAGTGTCTTGATGGATGGAAATCATCTGAAGAGTCTAAGATCCAGCAATTCATAGGGATTTCAGTGGGTCCCACAAACATTGGAATTGGATTCCTCTACCAAATTTTGATAAATCTGTAGATCCACATTTGTACTCCAACATAGTAAGACCTAAAATGAGCTACTTATTTATTAACAAGGTGTGACTCAGTGAACTAGTCTAGTGTGCTGAACTTATTAAACCCATAAAAACAGAGATAGCATGCTGAAACCAGATATGAATCAACTAGAACGATTCCGAATCAACTGGATGAAACATAAAAAACCTTCCATGGGTGGGTATCTCAAGTTATTTAAAGATAGATTTGATTTTCAACTATGTTTACAACTTACAACATCCACAAAGATCCACAAACCTTCCAGAATCCCTATGTTTACAACTTACAACATCCACAAAGATTAAAACAGGAACAATAAAGATGAACATAAAGATACCTGTAGGGTGCCAACAAGATAGTAGTCTAAGTACCCTAACATCAATACATCATACCTGTGAATCACAAATATGAACATAAAGATTAAAAACATGAAACCCACAACAGGAAAAAATTGAACAATACTAAAACAGGAAAAAATTGAACAAT
>JAJJMC010022403.1:3174453-3190870 GCA_023531435.1 Papaver californicum
GAACAATACTAAAACAGGAAAAAATTGAACAATACTAAAACAGGAAATTAGGGCTTAATACTAAAACAGGAAAAAATTGAACAATACTAAAACAGGAAAAAAACTAAAACAGGAACAATACTAAAAGTCTAAAACAGGAACAATACTAATGCACCAATACTACTAAAACAGTGAACAGAAAAATCAAACCCAGAAGTTGGGATTAAAAAGAAACCCAGCAGTTGGGATTCATGCCTGAAAAGATTAAAAAGAAACCCAGAAGTCTAAAACATGAATCATCATTAGTACCTTTGATTTGCATGAATGACTTGAGTTGCTTCTGCTTAATGAAAGCAAACCAGAAGAAATTGCTTAATGAAATTGCTTAATGAAAGCAAACCAGAAGTTCGATTCATACCTGACTTGATCAGAAGTTGCTTTTGCTTGACTGCTTCTGCGTATGAGAAAGAAAGTCTTGACTCTTGAACTTAATGAAAGGATTGAAAGCAGTAGCACAAACCAGAAATTATTAGAAATCAGAAATCATTTCTGGACCTTCTGGTAGTGAATCTAGTGATGGAGCAGTAGCACTGGAGTGGTGGTCTTGGTGGAGGCGGAAGACTAGAGGAACAGAACTCTTGGTGGAGGCGGAAGACTAGAGGAACAGCCGAACAGAAACCCTAGAGAAATGAAAGTGAAGAAGAAAATTAGGGCTTCTTCTTCCTTATATATCAAGGAATCTAAGGGTCTAGATTAGATCCATCAAAATACAGATGAACGGCTATCATTAATCGGTTTTCCATGGTAAACGGTTCGGTTTTTTACCCAACCCAAAACCGAAACCGGGACTACCGGTTTTCCAATTTTTTTTCCATAACCGTTCCATTAGTAAACGGTTCGGTTCGGTTTTGGGCTATTCGGTTCGGTTTTGGCGGATTTCCGTGGAAAACCGTTACCGTGTTCAGCCCCAGGCTTAACTGATATATAAATTAATAATTAGTGTAATAGTACTAAATTAAGTATGATTCTTTATTAAAATAAGAATCCAAAATTATTTGTTTCTTGTTCACTTTTATATAATATTGGGCTTGATCTCTAATTTTTAATAGTCCCTTGAGAAGTTCCGGAGTAATTTTGTTGTGTTCTTCTTCTTAATGTTTTAATTTTAACATCAAAGTATATATATTTACACATATAATATGCAATATATTATCTTATAATATGCTAAATAGTTAGAAAATAATTTGAATTGAAAATAAAATCTTTAGATATTTGTTATTATTGGAAAATAATTTACACACTTATTTTTGAAATTTAAACTTAAATTTGGTATGTTTCCATATATTAATAACATATTAATTTATCGATAAGTTAATACTTCGTTAAATTGATAGAATTTAGCAGTCCAAAGGCTATTAATTTATCGAAGTTTTACTGTAGCTGGTAAATATCAATATTAATAACTGAAAGCTAAGAAAAAATATAGAGTCAAAACCAATTACCATCTGAATCACATGACAGTTACTAAAGTCAAGAGATAACAACTTGAATCATAGGGACATGATAACAATTATTTGGATTAAAAAGTTACAAGTTGAGAAGTTAAGCGTCTGAGTTAAGGAGTTGTTTGGATATTGGAGACTCGGATTTCGGAGCTGAAAATAGAGAAGTAATCAGTAACTGACAAGATGATCACCTGAAGAAGCTGGAATATGCAAGAGTACAGATCAGACGTCTCCAAGAAGAGTCGGAAAATGGAAAGTGATTTGTTGGGTCTCAGTAGATACGTACAATGTAAATGGTCCCCATTATTCACACAATAAACATGTGGATCAGCTCTTCTATATAGAGCCAGTAAAACTCATTTTGTAAACATAGTACACTCTAAACAATAAACTTAATCTTCAACTTCTTCTCTTTCCTAATAGTTTCTTCTGATGTTGTGCTCCCGTTTACCTTCATTAACGATTTCTTAACCCTAATTCAAAGCTTCTGAATTATGTATAATACCAATCAATTATCTAAGCAATTTACATACAAACTATAATCTAAACTTTGTACAAAAACGATTTTGTCCAGCAAATAATCGCACCTTCATTGGCGCTGGAAACTATATAGAAATTATGACTTTCATAAGTTTCCATGCTCTAATCATACTTTCTAACATCATTTTAACATGTAATTGTTTAAATTTACTTTCGATGAAGTATTTTATCGATTTTATAGAGTTTAAAAGTTATGACATCGATTACTGTATTTTCATCTATAATTTACATAATTATGCATGTTTTGAAATAATATATTCAACTCAACACCATCTTGTCGTCGAAATCTCATAACTAATTTGAGGATTTAGATGAATCTGAGTTTTTAAGCTACAGAGAGTTCATATGTAATATCTTATGTTTTCATGTTTTGATACAATGATTCAATGTTGATTTACTTGGATGATAATATGTGGAGCAACAATGTAATTTACAAATTGATCAAAAAATTTGATGATTGTGATGAGAAATCAATCCGTCACCGACTTCAGAGAAGTTGCTCTAAATTTTAAGTATTCATTGATTTCACAAGTTAATATCAAAAATATTATATGCATAGATATATCTAATTTGATATGTGATCTAAAATTATGGATAACTCTTCACTTTATATACAATTTCGTAAAATTTTGATTTCGTCGTTTCAAATATGAGTAACGGTGATTATTTTGATATTTAATTTCCTCCAGCAGCTAGATCTATGATTGTTTAATAGTAATTGATGTTTATATCAATCATCAGAATGATTTAATGGCTAATTTTTTTGGTGATGTTGATAAACCAACATTTTTCACCTTGTGCATGTACCCTCCATGAAAGTTAAATCTAAATCAAGGTGCACAAATATTGTTTAATCGTTATTACATTATCTTATCAAAGTTGTTTATATCTTGTTTAAATTTATAATTAATTTTGTGTTATCAATCTCTAGTGACGTGATTGTTATATTTTACATTATTTTCATTTGAAATAAATGATATTTATCTAATATATGGTTTTTAAGTTATTTTAGATCAAATTGAGTTATTATAAACATTAAAATGGACTGATAAAAATATTTTATCTATATATGCAGGATTAATGGTTATTTGTTTATTATGAAGTTTATTAGATGATGTAAAGAAGGTTACCCCCTAAACCTGGTGTCACCTCGCCATCCATATTTATTATTGGATCAATTATTTCAGTTGTAGACACATAACTGACATATTCGGGCTCATCTCAGAGTAATCAAGGTAACATGAATGTCACTCCAACATCTGTGATCACTTCAGCGACAATAGGTATCACAACTTCAGTTGAATAAGTAACAACAACTTGGATTACAACTTCGAAACAAACCAGATCCCAACGGAAACCTCAACAGCAGTCTTGTCTATGACAATACTAGCGCCAGATGGACATCCACAAGGTATATTGGTTGGGTCATCATCTTCTTCAGTAAACAAATAAGAAACCAGACAACCAGTAATACCATAACAAGCAACAATCAATATTTCACAAGACATGTTTGCATATCTACTCAGATTCATCAACATACTAACTGAAGAAGTCAATCGATTAGAACTCCCAGTAGTATCCCAACCAGTATTTCTAGCACCTGCTTCACAGGATATGTCATTAAACATTCCACCTTTACCTGAAACTCAGAATTATCCAAGATCAGTTACGTCAACCTTATAGGCATATTACTTCTAAATAGCATGGAAACCACTTAGACACATCATCTCATAAGCAAATCCAATTATCATTGTTGTCAGTTCAGTTAGAGACAAGATTGAAAAGGTGGTGGAAAGAACAAGAAGACAAGATCCATCCACTAATCAGTAAACTAAAAAGTGACCCTACTTTCAGGTTACATGAGGTACCACTATCGAACCAGATCCGAGAATGTCGACTATCGGAAAAAAATTCATCCACCAACCTTTTCGCACTTCCAGGGAGACACAGACCCTAACAACAACTTCAACTATGAGAAGATTATGGAATTGCACCTAGATAACACATTGATCATTGAAAGATTATTCCCATACAGTTTACATGATTATGCTTTAATCTAGTTCAGATGTTCCCACCCAATTCAGTTTAAAAGTACGAAGACATAAAAGAATTGTTCATTCAAAAATAATCTTGTAAAATAAGACGAGCTGATGTGTTAGAAGAGCTAGTAGGTGTTGTCCATAGAGATGAAAGCATTACAGACTCCCTTAGAAGGTTTAAGGAAGCTGCAACACCTATAGACAAGTCAAATGAGAAAGTGATGTGTGTTTTATTCAAAAAGGCTCTATTGCTAGGAGAAATAAGAAACTCATTTGCAGGAACTGTCCTCAACTCTTTGGAAGAGGCGTACAACAAAACCAAAAAATTTGTAAGAAGGAAGCAAGATAGTTTGAACATAACACCCGAGAATAAAGTTTATTCAGCTAGCCGAACTGTTGACTTCAAGAGAAATCATTTTCACGAATCTGAAGAACAACCAGCTAAAAGAATTATTTTTTTTGAGGAAGCTGATTAAAGGTGGAAGTAGGAATCCCAGAGATTCGCCAAGTTGAACACAACACCCGAGGAACTTCTTAAATAAATCAGGGATACGCCGTACTTTACAACCCTAACAAAATGAAAAATGAAGGTAGATTTGCAAAGCATATTAATTATGTTTACCATGATGCAAAAGGTCACCACACGAATGAATACAAAAACAAAATCAGATTCATCGATAACCTAATCATAGATAATTATATGAAGGAGTTCCTCCAGGTAGAAGCAGGCTAAAGTCCATCTCGTGAGTCTTCATTTAAAAACTTGAAGGGATGTGTAAATATGATACATTCTATACCAAGGGATGAGCAAAACCTGGATAATCAAGATTTTTTTTTTTTTGTTGAGATATTCATAATCAGAATACATCCCAGTTGTAACAAACTCCTCTTCCCACCAACTGATATCACCTTTACATCAAGAGATTTAGCTTGGGTGATATTCCCACATAATAATGCTTTAGTTGTTGAGCTGGAAATAAACATATGGGATTGTAAGAAAATTCTAGTTGATCAAGGATCAACATGTGACATTATCTATCTCCATGTAGCATAAGGGTGAGATAATGTTAATTGTAAGAGCTGGACCTATCTTGGTAAATGTAGCATTCATGGTTTTGAATACCACCAGATCACAATACAATGTGATTTTAGGGAGAGAACGATTGCATACATTACAAGTTGTACAGTCCACGTATCATCATAAGCTAAAATTCATGACCACAATGAGAGGATATGTGATATATAGAAATCAAGTTGTATAAAGAGAGTTATTTGTCTTATCAATGAGGCAGCAGGAGGCATAGCAACCACCAACGCCAGGTAGGGGGATAAGAAAAGTTGAAATAAAAATGGTTCCTGAATACATGGAAAAATATCAACAACATGTGACAAATATAAAAGCTGGAATGGTATCATATGAAGCTATAATACCCGAAGTTGAAAATCATAAAGTTGTAGGGCCAAAATCTACAGGAAAGATTCAGAGCTGGGAGACATTTAGTTGAAACCAAAAAGTAATACTCCGGAGAGTAAAAACTCTAAAACCATCAATAAGTCATAAATTATATGAACATCATCTGGATAAGGATTTATCAAATAACAATATATGTAACTCTAGATAAATCAAAAGAA
The DNA here is from genome assembly GCA_023531435.1 of Papaver californicum. NCBI lineage: Eukaryota > Viridiplantae > Streptophyta > Magnoliopsida > Ranunculales > Papaveraceae > Papaver > Papaver californicum. The sequence continues at coordinate 3,180,149 of JAJJMC010022403.1, forward strand.
GTAGTATTATGAAAAGTCAACAAACGCATAACAAGGAAAAGTGGAGGTTAAGTACAAAATCGGGCATTAGCAAAGTGTAGAAGCATCAAAACTAGCTCATTAGGAAACGAGGAGCAATCTGCACCAAATTTAACTCATAAAGAAATAAGTTAAATCAATAACATATCTAATTACTTAATAAAATCTATATGTCATCTCTTTCTCTCATTAGCGGATCAAAAGGGGAGAATAAATAGTTGAGTACTATTAAAAATGAGTAAGATGATGCCTAGAAGATTGTCAGATGAAAGTTAAAATCAATCCACTAAATAATAATAATAAAATATCTGGTATTTAGAAAGTCATTAACCGAAAAGTTGTTAGCTAAAAAGATGAGAGAGTCACATATAGAAAAAATCTATAGTATTGAAAAATGATTATTAACACTTCCAGATTTTATGAATAGGAGAAGCAAGGTTCGGGCAACAATAAAGAACAAACAGATGAGGTTGAATCTCTAAGGATTTCTTATATACGAAGAACGATAATACAGTTCGAGGTAGAGAACCAAGAAAAAGTTATCTAGCAAAATGAAGGTTAACCTATAACAAAACAACTGAAGTACTGGTGAAACCTAGAGTAGTAGATGGGAAAAAAAAAATTAGTAACTCAAAAATCTTCAAGAAAAACAAGATAAATAGAACGGAAAGTAGTTGAAAAGTAGAAAAGACATCAATACCTAAGTTAGAAAAGAACATCAATCTGAAAATTTAGGAATTATTTCAACAGTTATTAGTGTCGGTATTCTTTATAGCATTGTAGCTTTATAACTTTATGATTTAAGAACTAGATAGTCCAGTTTATGTTAAAATTTTAAATTGTAAGAGTTTGTTTATCTGTTAAGGTTTTAATAGCAAAGGAGATCTCAGATTCTATTATCCAAAGGAACTTAAGAGTTCAATAGACAATTATGAAAAGGAATCCAATGAAAATCTAAAGCTGGAATTTAACTCCCAAAACCGAAGTTTCATTATACAATTATAGCTTAACTAAAAATAAATTAATGAGAGAAGAAGAAATGATGTTTTCTGAATCATAAGCATGCTCAAAAATTTGTCATTCGTAGTGTCATATAAAGGCATTAGGGGAAAGAAAAACCCACTAAATTGTCAACCAGGTCATGACTCATGAAGGTTTAGTATCCTTAAAACCCAAGACCAACAACAACTATGGAAGAAAAAGAGGTAAAGGACTCATCTCGGTAAGAGAGTAAGTCGCATTAGTGTGACTTTTCGACTCTAGACTAGTAGCTTGACAACTTGAAGGGACCCTGGCCATGTACCTCAAAATAAGAATTGTCACAACACTACTATAAGAGATGAAACTGTAGTCCCTGGTGAGGAGGCGAATGCCACAAAAGTACGAAACAATGATAAGAGGGACAAATTGAGAGCAAAAATAGATTACGTAGTTAAAAGCTCAACTTCTAGATTAGAAACAGTTGAAAACTGTAGCTAGAGTAAAAAAAAAATAACTCATAAGAAATAACAAGAGATGAAACAAGGTGACTAAAGTCATCCAAAGCACATAACTAAGAATGTTATTATCCAGATGATTAAGTCATCAGCTGGTAATTGGGTAAGATAAATTGCTAGGCACGTAAATAAAGTAGTTGAACTAAAAGAAAAATAAAATCATTACAGGTGCAAATGTGACAAAATAAATAAACAAGCTATAACTGAGAAAAGAGACGAAAAAAAAGAATGAATAACTGAGAAAATAGACGAAAAGAAAGAATGAGTAAATTACCATTTAACCAACAAAAGGTATGCACATAGATACAAAGCTAAATAAAAATGTACATATATAAAAAAAGTATAAATATATTTATTGAAGGATAGTATACTTGAAATTTATATTTTAGAGAGGAATCATCTTTGTCGGAATCATCGCCAAAATCATCAGATTTCCTATTAATATAACAAGAATCTCCATCTGATGAACTGTCACTACATGGCCTGATGGAGCTATAGTCGAAGTCACCAAATTCTCTTGAGATTTAGTAACAAGTTCAGTTAAAAGGAAATTAGTGCTTGAAATAACTTCCTGAAGAACTGTAATCTGACCAGCCAGGGTATCAAGTTCAAGTGATGATGGAGCTGTAAATGGTATGTCTTGAGGATTAGGACCAGATGGCATATCCAAGGGCCTAGGAATATCCTGCTTTAGTGAAGAAATTTTAGATTTTAGCTGATTAATTTCGTCATCTTTCTCAACTAGTTGACCTTTAAGAAAAGCCTCAGAGGTCTGGGATGAGAGTAACTATGACTTGGTCTTGTGGATCTCCTCAATGAACTTTTGAGTTTTAGCTCATTAACATCGCTACAAGTTAGGATGTTATTTATATAAACACCAAGCTGAAACAAAGATGAAAATAATATATAACCTATATATATACAATTTGTTAAAATAAATAAATAATACATATAATGTATTTACCTGATACTAGTGTTGGCAAGTATTAGACCTAACAGTTGATGAAGAAACTTGTTTGCAAGCAAGCAAGTCATCAATCGTGGGAGAATTTATGAGAAGCTGCAAGGTAGTTAAGCAACTGAAACTATTCCAAAACTCATCTTGAACATTTTCATTCCTCTCCATATTTTTGAAATGAAGATGATTAGTATCGCTAGAACAAAACCTGTTTTTATTGGGAGCTGGAACCGAAGAAAAAAGTGATCACCTTTATTCTTTGGAGTCTCTTTCTTTCTTTGTTTAGGTTTATGTGGGGAACCTCCAACATGAACTAAAGCGTTGTCAGGATTCAAGCAATCTTCAGGTATCCCACTTTGAGAGCTGAATGGGTAAGTTGGACCAGAAGGCAAACCAGATGTGCAACCAACTATGTCATCAGCTACAGATTACTTGACTTTCTTCCTGAAAAATAAGAAGAAAAAAAAACAAATGAGAACTGAATAAGGGAATTATATATATATAAAGTAAGATAAAAGTTTGGAAAATATTAAACTATGGCGTTTAATATTAAAAGGCTTGACTGGAATCGAGGTTAAATCTGGAGGATATTCAGTATCCCAATATCTAGCAGTGTGAACTATTTGAAAAATAGTGGATTTATCCTTCTGATAATCAAGACCTTCAAAAAGGCTTACATTTTATTCAGAGCAGGAACATGAATGGGAATATCTCCTGAGTTATATAACACAGAAATACGATGACAAGCAAACAGGTGTTAACTATGATTTTGAAATAAATAAATGAAAAATAAATAGATGAAAAGCTAAAATAATTACAAAATTTTTCTTTAATTCTTAATTCTTTTATCTTTAGCAGTGGGAACCCGACCGGATTCCCAATTACCTGAGATAATAATAGGACGAACTTTATTTTTAGTGTTTGAACAACGTGATCTCTCTTCTTTGATAAAATGTTTAATACCAAGACTAATATTGGGAAATTTTCTGCAAACATATTTTAATCCAGAAATTTTCTCAGGAGATTTAATTGAATATCTTTGAAAGATATCAAGTGCAGTAACTTTTTCCACACCTTTGGTCACTGAGCTGTTGAAAGAAATGACTTATCAGTAGAATGGTAAAATTCAATCAACTGGATGGGTGCAAAATCAACTAGTGTGAGATATTCATGAATAATAGAAGGAAGGAGGATAATAATTGCTTTAAGGTGAGACTCTGAAATGAATAATTCATCTTCACAATGACTATTAATATATATTATTGAATAATGATAAGATTGGAAAACTAATTTCCAAATTATGATCTTTGAGAAATAGGTAATTTTTATAAATTTTGGCTACGGATTCACCCACGTTTAATGGGGAATATCTTTTTCCACTCCAACATCTTGATGGATATCCATGATATTGTCTTGATCGTTCTGAATATCCTAAATAGAAGGTGTTACGACGTCTTGATCATCTTAAACATTCTGATCAACGTCAATAACAAAAACTTGATTAACTTGATTGTCTGAATTAGAACCCATTAAGATATAGTGAAAACACGAATGAGCTTTGTGATATGAAGGTTAGAAACTGAAAGGCTGAAATCCTTGAAAATTTTAAGGTTAAAAAATTATGACCAAGAAATCATTGCAGCTTTCCCTTTTGTAAAAAAGAGAAGAAATTTGGGAAAGGTATAATAACCTAGACACGTGCAGGCTGCACCTCTAAATAAAATAATAGAAGAATGACAAGTGTAAAGTGAAAACCTATTACGGGCAGTAACTTAAAGACGATCGATGGGTAAATGTCACCCACCTAAATAGTGAGAACTTTTCGTATTCTAAAGAAAGTAACCAATCTTGAACAAACATTTAGAATCGTGTTAATAAAGAAGAGGAATTATAATCGATGGCGTTATAACAGCCACATAAATAATAATTTATGATTAAGGGATTTGAAAGTTCAAAAAAATCTGAAAGTCAGAAAGCTTTACCTGAAAATCATTGGCAATAAAATAAGCATATGGACTGAATCTACAATTTAATCAAAAATTAGATAAGTTTTGATGAAACTAAAGACAAACAAAGTGTTAATCACCAAAAAGCTGACCCAAAAAAAAATACACCATGTAGCCATATAATTATCAGGATATATGGAAAAATAAGTACAATAACAGTGAAGTAAGTTACTAATACAAACAGATGTGTCGGCTATTCAAAACGTCTAAATAATTTAGAGTTTAACTTAAGCTAAGCCTCATGGCTTTAATAAAATTAGGGGCAAATATGTAGATGAAAAAATATCACATCTACATGTAGCTGATAACTATCAGTAATAGCTGAAAGCTAAAAAGAAATCTAGAGTCAAAACCGGTTACCATTTGAATTACGTGACAACTACAAATGTCATGAAATAACAACTCGAATCATGCATACATGATAGCAACTATTAAGAAGTTAAGCGATTGAGTTAATGAGTTGTTTGGATATTAGAGATCTGGATTTCGGAGCTGGAAGCACAGAAGTGATATGTCCCCACTGATCACACAATAAACATGTGGATCAACTCTTGTATATATAGCTAGTAAGGCTCATTTTGTAAACAAAATACATTCTCCACAATAAACTTAATTTTAAATTTTTTCTCTCTCCTAATTGTTTCTTCGGATTTTATCTTCTCGTTTCCTCCATTAGCGATTTCCTAACCCTAACTCAAAGCATCTGATTATAAATCATGTATAATATCAATCAACTATCCAAACAATTTGCATACAACTACAGTCTAAATTTCATGAAGATATAAATCATATCTAGCAAATAATCGCACCTTCAAATTTTCTTGATATATTTTCCGACATCCGAAAAGAAAAGAAAAATGTTATGCGACTATGACCTCAAAAAATGCAGCTCTTTTCAAATTTTGTAATCGGTTTAATGAGTACGGAGAAACTTTGTTACTGTGTTGTCAGCTTAGTCATTTATTATTTGATAAATTGTTGCTAGACAAAGCAGGTTAATATCAGTCGGAAGTCATAAAAATTAATGGTCATAGCAGTAGCAACGCAATAGAGAATTTGGTAGGAAATTCTGTAAAAACATATCTATAGGCACATCTAACTGTAATCCTATATAAACTCAACAGTTTGAAGCTGAACAGGAAGACTAATATCTTTCCCATCCTTGATATCACTTAAGTAACTAACATCACCTTCAAGATATGCTTTCACTTTTCGATTAATGTCCGAAAGAGCGCCTTTGTTAGATCAATTATTATGGGCTCCTTTGATTTCCCATTTTTACAAGCACAATAAGTAACGGTCCCTTTAATCCCTTTAGTTTCGTCATCGAGTGTATACATATGCCCGTAATCCTTGACGACAAAATAACAAGCCGGTGATCGACATTCACTGAAAAACTCTACATGGTTTACACCATTTGGAGCACAAGCAAGAAAAAGTGGATTCCTCTTAACCTCTCCAAGGCCGGATCCAACAACTAAAGCCGCCATATCTAGGTCGAAAGAGTGAGGAACATAGGTCAGAACGAGTGGAGGAATTGGTATACCTTTCATCAGTCCTTCAACTGGATCAATGCCTACTAGAGCTGAGTACTTGATCAATGGACTATCACTATTGCTACTAGGGTTACTAGTGTAAGATAGAGCTAGGCCAAATGCAATTTTACCACCTCTACTGTGACCACCGAGTGCTGCCTTGGATAGATTAGGTCGAACCATTGGTGGCAGTATGGGACAGAGTCCACCAGACAACCACTCTGTTACTCCTTTTGCTGACTCGATTTCACCGCTATTATGTAACTGCGTAGAGTTAAGAAAACAAAACAATTAAGTTCTGGATTGCGTTTACTTATTCTTATTCTGCAAGACTCTCAGTGAAGTTATCTCTAAATTATTTAAGTACTTTTGTTTAGAGCTTGCTCAAAGAGAGGTACAAAAATGTGGTGGAATTTAGAAGAATAGTTAACTGACCTGAGGGGCAATGACAATGAAACCATGAGAAGCAACGTGTTGGATTAGTTGAGAATAGAAAGAATTCTTAAGGAGAAAACCATGGAGAAATACTAGTATTGGGAATTAAAGAACGGTGAAGATGTTTATGCAGAGCTCTGAGGATTGACTGGAAATAAAGATACTGTGTATTTTCCAAACTGGAAGAAGAAGAGGAAGAGGAGGAGGAGGAAGAAGAAGCAGAAGACATGTGAAATCCGTTTAACTAGCTAGTAGCAGTTTCAAGTTTACAATTCCAGTGTTCCTACAATATTTTTCATGCTAATATAGTACCATTAAGATAAGATTCTTATTTTAACGCTGCTTGTCAGTTAGAACCGCAACTTTGAGATAAGTCTGCTTGTCAGTTAACACATTACTATTACTAGCTCTTCTTAAGGTTTACAATGTCTGTGTCAAACAATTGGAAGCACCTGCCTATGTGGGACATGCAATTGGCAGGGTGAAACATGGATATATCCATGTGATCTTAGTTGCATATACAAGTCGAACCTGCAAAAGATCTTTTATCTCAGTATTTATCCCATGTCACTATCCCTTCTGTGGTAACGAAAGACATCTTAAACTTTAAAACAATGGAATATACAAAAGGAACTTACAACATGGATATATTTTAACTTAATTTTCGTTTCAGTGAAGCTCGTCTATATGGATTGGCTTGTCAGATTTACATAAGAAATTAGTCTTACGTTTTAGTACACATGCAATTACTAAAATATGATGAGCACACATTCAAAATGACCATTACTTCATTATGTCATTCACATAAAAAAATTCAACAGTTTGAAGTTCGACAGGATTCCTAGTTTCTATCCCATCATATACTGTCCTTTCCATCCATTTTCAGTTGAGAGTGCATGGCTTGAGGGAAGTAAGGAGCTCATACCTTGGTCAAAAGGATAAGCGGCATAAGCCCACCAATGTGAGTTACCATGAACTTGACCCTACAGCTGCTCTGAGCTTGTTATTCAAAGTAGAGCACACCTGTTAACCTGTTCTTAAGTAGTGGAGGCTAAAATTAACTGACAACTAGCTCAACACAAACACTTCAAGCCTTCAAAATAATTTTTGCTATAAGATCTCCATTTAACTCTGAAACATGAACAATGAGTATTCAACCCAATAAACTTGTTTTTACTTTTAATTTAAGAACGAACGACAAATAATACTGTGATTGCACAAGATACAATAATATACTGAACATATTTTTACTTATCACAGGACCAAAAATATTCGCCAAAGAAGATGTAGCAAACGAATGACATGGGTAACTGTTGATTAATTAGGGAAACAAGGTTGTCCTTTACCGTGGTGGATCAACTGCCATTCTCCAGTCATGCTTCTTACGCCTGCATCTGTAATGAGATTTTTGATCCGAAAATGTGTTCTCTTCAACCATTTCCATGTTGCAATCTGTATCTAGAAATGAAAAACAGAAAAGAGAACATAATCACACAAATCAAAAACAGCACAACATGAGCAGCAATTAACAGTTTAGTATTAAATGATGTTTGCGATAATGTTGAAGAGGGAGATTTGATTAAGTTCATATGCTACTAGAATTTTCAGAAATGATAATAAACATAAGAACTAGGAAATTGACGTAGCAACAAGGAAAATGCAGTGGTGAACAAGAGAAAGGCGAAAACAAACAGAACACAAAGTTGTAGGTTACCGACTCACCGTGGTAGATTACATACCAATATACAATTCCAAAGAGCATGGATAAAACAAACCGACTTGACTTACTGATGGAGAATGGAGAATAGATACAGCTAGTAGATGATGATGACAAGCAACATGGTTTCACTTTCATCCTACATGAAACATCATCTACTAGTAACATCTGAGATATTCCACCCCTTCTATTGAAATTTTTTTATTATCTCATCCATAAAGCATCGAGTAGTCTCTATAAGATTCGAGGAGTTCACTTAATCAATCTCAGTGGCTTCACCATACCACAATCAAACATATACTAATAATAATAACTAGCTCAAGAGGATTTCAGAACCAATGCAAGATAGCTGAAATGCCTAATGCAACAATGAAGTGTAAACATAGATGGGCACAAAATTATTACCAAACCAAAATCATATCTTTTAAACAGATCAATTTTTAGTGATGAAAAACAACAAGTATTATTAAACGGCATATGAATGAACTGTAACAATTCAAAACAAAAAACGGAATCATTTTTGATTACCTCTAGACTTTTCACCCCAGAACAAAACTCTACCATCATCTTCCTCTTCATCAAATTCATCACCATATCCAAATTCAGCATCACCTCGATACCCAGGTTCACTACCATACCCACTTTCATTCCCTTGATTATCAAAACCCCCAATTTGCCAAACACCAGCAGAACTCAAACTCTCCCCCTTATCACAAGTACCACCACTTCCACCCCCACAATCTTTCTTATCCTTTCTACTATTCTTTACTTCACTAACATCAGAGGAAGACCAATTACCTTCACCTCCATTACCACCTCCTCCATTAACAAACAATTCGCCGCTGGAATCAGTATTCGTTGCAGCAACCACAAAATCAGAACAAGTCGCATGAGCTGCTGATGCTCCAACTGAACAGCACCTTCTAGTACCACTCCTATCACTGGTACTTCGTCCTGATACTGATCTTGACCCATGTCTTCTTCTTTTCTTAGCAGAAGCAAACCATTGAAATTTCTCTTTTTTCTTTGGTCTTTTTTCATCTTCGATTATACTCAGTTTTGACATTTCTAGAGTGTCAATTGTTGTTGTTGTTGTTGTTCTTGTTCGATCTGATAAACATGGTCTTTTGTGTGATTCTGTTAGCGGTTTCGTTAGGGTTTGGAATTGAAATGGTTTCCAAGTATGGAGTTGGTAAGTGAAGGATTCCAGTGTTTGACGATGGTGGTTTAAGGTTCTTTGTGCCATTTGTATAGATTAATCAGATTTTACGGTTGGGGTTTATGTGGGTTTGCCTTACTGAAGAGACTAGGATGAGAAACTTCGGATTTTGTGCAGATTTACTTCGATTTCATCGAGATTTTCAGGGAGGGAAAATGAACTAAATTAATAGTTTCTCTGTCTCCTTAAAGAGAATTTACAGAACTGAGAAGGGGCAGAAGCAGAGTAGAGCATGAAGATTACAATTTCACCCTTACGTATTGTGTTTAAATACTAGCGAGCCCTTGATTTCTATGAAAAAATTGACTAAATTTTTACTGTGGGGAAGCACTATGGTTTGCTTGGTTAGCCGAATATCTCTACAGTTTAACAATGAGCAACTACTGTTGTTGTAAAATTTGTTTGATTAGATTTCCGTCTAGTTATCTGTATTATGTTTCCGCCGATGATTTCAGTACTTGTTTGACTTCTTTTCTTACAATCCGATCATACTTGATCTGGTCATTTGACATTAACGTCTCTATTTTTTGAGTCGTTGGCCCATTGAAAAACGAGGGAGTATCTGACTTATTATCGCAACACACACTCGTTGGCACATTGAAAAACGAGAGAGTATCTGACTTATTATTGCAACACAAGCTTATTATGTAATTTATTTGATTTACTAACTTATTATTATCTTGTATCTTTAGAAAAATTTAGCTAGAAACGGATACTTTGAAACCCAATGGATACAATGCTCAATGTTATGACCTCTTGAAATGAAAATCTTTTGGGATACGAAACTTAATGACTATTTTTAATGTTTGACACTCTCCTTAAAATTTGGTGGATCTACAACGATAGAAATACTAAAACAGAAGATGTTAACGTTAATAAAATCTCTGAACTGATTTGCACACAAAGGACACAGCCACCTGCTCATCAAATTTTTCTTAACACAATAGTCCGCGGGTACTCCTCAAGAATGAGAGATGCTATACCCCCATAACGGAGATGTATCCAGGATAGAACTGCCCGTTATGATTTGTATAAGCACAATACAAATCATCCTCAAACGAACTTAACAACAAGATAGTTACATAAGGGAAGTAAACAAGCAGTGCGCAAAACAAAGCAGGAAGAGGGGAAAAGAAGGCAGGATTGTAGTTGCTTCTGGTGTAAGTTGAAATGAAGAAGTCGTTTTTGTTTTATAGGCAGAGAGAAGAGAGTATGTAATGGCAATTGAATGTTAATCAATTCCATGCATGGATCACGGACATAAATATTAGAACGAAACTAAAACGGGCAAATTTATCCAATATTTAAATCAATTCAAATCCCGTCGGGTCAGACGGG
>JAJJMC010022403.1:3191270-3228508 GCA_023531435.1 Papaver californicum
AATAATTCAAAAATATTTTGTCCAAAAAGATAAGTCTTGGTTGACCCGCACCCGCACCTGCGCCTGACCTGACCCGACCCGACTCGACCGGCCGGACGACGGTGGCGTGCGTGCTTCGGTGCGTAGCACCGCGCGTGTGTGGTCGTACCAACTAGCCCATAGCCTTAGTCCTCTCCCATACACAAAAGTATGTAAACCCCTAATGGGCCTCCCTTAGATGCAAATTTCTAAGTAATATGGAGAGGTAACATCTTTAGTTTCTTCTATGTGGGACTAAAGGTTCATTCACAAATAGTGAAAATGAGCTAGTTTACTTAGTGACCCCTTGGTCGTAAGCCAATCTTCTCCAAGACCAAGAACAAAACAATTAAACCCTTTTTTTTTCCTAATAATCAAGCCCATTTTCTCTAACAATCCCCCACATGAATGAAAACCCGATGAAAATTAGAAAACAGAAAGCGAGAAATACCACTATAGGAAATAGGTGTCCATAAGATCTTGAACCTTTGCTTAGTGAGAAATTACCGGAACTACTTGATGGATAGTGAACGCGATGTCTTGAACTGCCATTGTTTGGTGTAGTTCATCAATAACTTTCATGGGTGATATCACTCTAGGTGTTGTCAAGTTCGTATCGTTGTGTCCATTTTGGCCCTGGACGTATCCCGTTTCTCATAATGCTCTAAAGAATCAGCTCAATTCTCATAGGAAGCGGCCCACTTCCACAGTCAGATAGGTGAGTTCCATCAAGAGTGCTTACTGCTACACCCCACTTCAATCTTAAATTGAAACTATAAAACTCATTAAGACTTAATAAAAAAGTCATCCTTCACATGCAGTCACACTATCACGTCTACACCATAGGGAAGGGACAAATAATCAAATTCTCTGATAGTATTTCCTTTAACCCACCACAAATTAGTTGTCTCATTCAAAACCTTGATCTTGGGATCTCCAGTCAGCAAGGTTGAGTATCCTTCATGGCAAGTTTATTTAATGAGCTTAAGACTTATCCCCCTTGATGCATTACTAACTATCTCCTTGGACAAACCTTTCGTCAAAGGGTCCGCGATATTCTCCTTAGACCTCACAAAGTCAACATAAGTAACGCCAGTTGAGATTAGTTGTTTCAGGGAATTATGTCTTTTAAGAATGTGTATAGACTTCCCATTATAGTTGTTGTTTTTAGCATTAGCTATTGCAGCTTGACTATCACAATGTGTATATATAACTGGCACAGGCCTATGCCAGAGAGGAATGTCTTCTAAAAAATATCTTAGCCAAGCGGCTTCCTCTCCTGCTTTATGTAACGCAATAAACTCTGATTTCATAGTGGATCGAGCTATACATGTCTGTTTGGAACTCTTCCAAGATACAGACCCACATGCTAGAGTGAAAACATATCCACTCGTAGACTTAGACTCATCTGAGTCTGATATCCAGTTTTGCATCACAAAATCCTTCAAGGACTGCAGGGTATCTCTCATAATTTATATAAAAGTTTAAAGTGTACTTCAAGTACCTCATCACTCTAATAAGTGCATCCCAATGCTCTTTCCCCGGATTATAGGTGTACCTACTCAACCTACTCACAACATAAGCAATATCCGGTCTCGTATAATTCATCAAATACATCAGACTTCCTATAACACGTGAGTATTCAAGTTGTGAATTTCCATTACCCTTATTCTTTTTGAGTATACAACAAGGATCATACGGAGTACAAGCAGCTTTACAATCAAACTGATTATATTTTTTAAACACAAATTCAACATAATGAGATTGACTAAGACTATATCCATTAGAACTTCTTCTAATCTTCATCCCTAAGATCACATCAGCGGGGCCTAAGTCTTTCATGTCAAAGTTCTAAGTCAGCATGTTCTTTGTAGAATTAATTACATTCATGTTTGTACCAAGTATAAGCATATCATCAACATACAAGCATACAATCACACAAGCATCATTCACAAGTTTAGTATAAACACACTTTTCAAATTCATTGATTTTAAAACCACTAGAAATCATTACATGATCAAATTTTTCATGCCACTGTTTAGGTGCTTGTTTCAAACCATACAAATATTTTTTCAGTTTATAAATTTGTTTTCACAACCTTTCTCTACAAATCCCTCAGGTTGGTCCATGTAAATTTCTTCATATAATTCACCATTTAGAAAAGCTGTCTTTACATCCATTTGATGTATCTCTAAGTTATGAATGACAACAATAACAATTAACATCCTAATGGAAGTAATTATCGTAACAGGTGAATAAGTATCAAAGAAATCTACACTTTCTTTCTTTTTATAGCCTTTAGCTACTAATCTAGCTTTGTATTTTTTCACAGTTCCATCTACCTTACGTTTTCTTTTGAAGATCCATTTACAACCTATGGGTTTACACCCTAGAGGTAAATCTACAATCTCCCACGTACCATTCTGTATAATGGAATCCATTTCACTAATGACATAATCTTTTTACTATGGAGCTTCAGAAGAAGTCATGGCTTCTCTATAAGTTTGTGGATCAGTCTCAGCTAAGCATGTTATGAAGTCTGGCCCAAAAGATTTTTCAGTTCTAAGTCTTTTACCTCTTCTATGCTCAAATTCAACTTCATCTTCATATTCTTCTAAATGTAATGTCTGACAGGTCGAAGGGACATCTAGGGGATCAACACATATCATGCGAGAATCAGATTTCAATGGAAAAATATTTTCAAAAAACACAGCATCCCTAGATTCCATAATAGTATTCACACCAATTTCAGAAATTTCAGAACTTACAACCATAAATATATATGTAGTAGTATGTTCAGGATACCCTATGAAGACACAGTCAACAGTTTTGGGTCCTATTTTGATTCTCTTAGGTGGAGGAATGGAAACCTTATCCAAATACCCCCAAACTTTAAAGTATGCATAAGAAAGTTGTATACCTTTCCATAACTCATATGGAGTTTTGTCTGATCCTTTAAAGGGTACTCTGTTCAAGACAATTTAAGCTGAGAGGAGCCCCTCCCCCCCCCCCCCCCCACACACACACACACACACACACAAGTTTGCAGGTAATCCAGAACTAATTAACATGACATTCATCATCTCCTTAAGGGTTCCGTTCTTCCGTTCAGCCACGCCATTAGATTGTGGTGAATAAGGAGGGGTTACTTCGTGTATAATGTCGTGTTCTATGCAAAAATCTCCTATAGGAATTACATACTCACCACCACGGTCATACCTAACAGTTTTAATGGTAGCACTTATTTGGTTTTCAACTTATAGTTTATATATCTTAAAGGCTTCTAAGGCATCATCCTTACCTTTAAGAAAATATATGTGATAGCACGTTGTACAATCATCTATAAAAGTGACAAACCGTTTTTTACCACCTCTAGTTTGAACTGATTTCATGTCAACTAGGTCTGAATGAATTAATTCTAAGGGTTTAGAATTTCTTTGAACATTTTTTCTAAAGAAAATTTTAGTGTATTTTGATTCTACACATACTTCACATTTATGTTCATTATCCAAACTAAATTTGGGTATGCATCCTATGCTAGCCAGTTTATGTATTGACTTATTATTGACATGTCCAAGTCTACCATGCCAAAAATTTAATGACACACAAACATAAGCAGAAGAATCAATTTTATTCATTTCATCAGAGGTTACATTAAGTTTGTAGAGACCCTCAGTCTTATAACCCTTTCCTACATAATCCTTACCCTTAGTGACAATAACTTTCCCAGATTCAAAAACAAGTTTAAAACCCTTATCATCTAAAATACCACAAGAGACAAGATTTTTGCAGATGTCCGGAACATGAAGAACTTCATTCAATGTGAGAGTCTTGCCAGAAGTGAGCTTTAGCCCAACTTTGCCTTTTCCTGCAACCTGTGCTGCAGATGAGTTACCCATGTAAATTTTTTTCCCTTCCCCTACCTTCTGATAGGAGGTGAACATATCTTTGTTTCCACAGACATGCTTGGTAGCACCAGAGTCTACCCACCAGTCTCTCACATTGGTTACCAAGTTAACTTCAGACACCGTACCAGAAAACTCGTTCTTGTTGTTTTCATCCAAATTAGCATTGTTTTCCTTATTATTAAAGTCCTTACGTTTTCTACAGTGTATTGCCATATGACTAGGAGTTTCAAAAACATAACAAGCACCTTTAATTTTACCAATGCCATATTTGGGTTTCTGAAATATACCTTTCTTGTGATGGCTGGGCTTAGGGTTGCGTTTGCTGCTCTCGACCTTTTTAGTATTAGAGGACTTGTGTTCAATTACATGAGCCTTGTTGGACATGTCCCTTGCAGAAGATACGTTCTTGTCTTTGGAGAACAGTAACTCTTCCACTTGAATCTTCTTACTCAAATCAACCATACTAACTTCACCAGTTTCATGTCTCAATCTACGTTTGTATTCGAACCAGGAATACGGTAATTTCTCAATCACAGCAGACACTTGAAAAGTTTCATTTACCGTCATGCCTTCAGCAAGAATTCTATTGATAATACGCTGAAGTTCAAGGGATTGATCAACCACAGATTTATCATTCGACATTTTATATTCCAAGAACCTAGCTACCAATAATTTCTTACTTCCAGCAGTTTCAGCTTGGTTTTGCCTCTAAAGCAGCCCATAAATCAAAAGCAAAAAAGTTATTTTTTGCAATATAAAAAATCATACAGTACATCTTCTAAACAATTCAGAATATGATTTTTAGCCATATAATTCTTCCTAACCCAACTTTCCAACTCCCTTTCATTTCCAACATCATTCAAACCCTCATCAAAAGATTTCAGAACAAGTTCATCTAACATATGAAAATTCAGAAAGAACAACATCTTTGATTGCCATTTTTTGAAATCTTTCTCACTGAATTTTTCTGGTCCGTCAACATCATTTTTACCCATTATTACAGAAGAAGTGCTATTGTGTTAAGATTGTTGTATCTGCAACAATAGAAATACTAAAACAGAAGATGTTAACGTTAATAAAATCTCTGAACTGATTTGCACACAAAGGACACAGCCACCTGCTCATCAAATTTTCCTTAACACAATAGTCCGCGGGTACTCCTCAAGAATGAGAGATGCTATACCCCCATAACGGAGATGTATCCAGGATAGAACTGCCCGTTATGATTTGTATAAGCAAAATACAAATCACCCTCAAACGAACTTAACATCAAGATAGTTACAAAAGGGAAGTAAACAAGCAATGCGCAAAACAAAACAGGAAGAGGGAAAAAGAAGGCAGGATAGTAGCTGATTCTGGTGTAAGTTGAAATGAAGAAGTCGTTTTTGCTTTATAGGCAGAGAGAAGAGAGTATGTATTGGCAATTGAATGTTAATCAATTTCGTGCATGGATCACATACATAAATATTAAAACGAAACTAAAACAGACAAATTTATTCAATCTTTAAACCAATTCAAATCCCGCCGGGTCAGACGCCCTCCCCGTATTAAAACACAATTTAATTTAATTTTTAAATTCTTTAAGGAAATAATTCAAAAATATTTTGTCCAAAAAGATAAGTCTTGGTTGACCCACACCCACACCCGAACCCGACCCGACCGACCGGAAGGACGTCGGCGGTGTGCGTACTTCGGTGCGAAGCACCGTGCGTGTGTGAAATATGTGGTTGTACCAACTATCCCATAGCCTTAGTCCTCTCCCATACACAAAAGTGTGTAAACCCCTAAGGGGCCTCCCATAGATGCAAATTTTCAAGTAATATGGAGAGGTAACATCTTTAGTTTTTCCTATGTGGGACTAAAGGTTCATTCACAAATAGTGAAAGGTCCTAAGCCAATTTTCTACAAGACTAAGAACAAAACAATTAAACCCATTTTTTCCAATAATCAAGCCCATTGTCTCTAACAAAGTTAAACGTGAGTTGGCGAATGTGTAACTTATCCCTTAGAAATTGGAACCTTGGAGAAGCTAAACCTTTGGTAAATATGTCTGCCAACTGATCTTTAGAAGAAATAAACTTGACCTGAAGTTCCTTACTTGCCACTCTTTCACGAACAAAGTGATAATCAATTTATATATGCTTTGTTCGTGCATGAAAAACTGGATTCGCAGTGAGATAAGTTGCGCCAAATTAGCACACCATAGACTCGGTGAAGATATGCTTACCCCTAGTTCTTTTAATAACGATTGTATCCAAATAACTTAAGAGAGAGTTTTATTTAGATTATAAGTTTAAAATTACAAAAGCAAATGACATTTTAAGTTTAAGCTTACAAAAGCAAAGATAATACCTAATTCAGAGCAGTACATTACATTTAAATAAAAGACACAACCTAGTTCTTAATATTACGTTGAAATTGTCAAAGATAACAACTTAAGCATCGAGTCTTTGGGGAAGTTAGAGTCCTCATCTAACTAAGTCAGTGATGCTATTTTATCTCCACCAAATATTGTGCATCATCATTACCTTTAAAAATTTGAAAACATAGTATGATCGAAGTCAGTGAAACCATGGGAATGCTCACTAAAAGTAGATGCATCGTGACTTGGTCCCTAGCCATCTAAAGCAGTGGTATTTTGTTGTTGTTGTTGTTATTGGTGTTGTTTATGTTAGAGCACTGCTCGGTTGAACCCACCAAGCGTTCGTATATAAACTTTGGTTGTCAAGTTTGTTGTCAAAACTAGGTCGCTTGAATTGATTACTAAAGTCAACTTCTTTAGGTTACACTTTGAACATATATCTATATTTACTCATTGAAGAGATGAAGATGTATTGAAGACAAACAAAGACACCATCCTTAATATTGAGGTTAGTAGCTTTTAACTTTGACTTGTTCCAATTCTATCAAGTTCTTACAGTCGTATTCATTAAAAACATAACATGTAAAGTTTGTTTTACATGACTTTAGTTTCTTAGATGACCTGATCATTCTTATGATCTAATTGTGTTAAAGGAGGGACATACATTGGTTGTTTCTACAACTTATTTTATTGAGTTACATAATACAATTTACTATTTTTTGTTGTTCCGACATAACACTAATGTGACTCTTGTCATGGATTGGTGTTGAACTTTTGGAAACTAGACATATGTATTTAGTGGTGAATCTGTATTTTGAACTCGTGTTACAGAATCTCTTTTATTTGGAATAGTTTAAGTTTGTTCAGACGAAGATACAATTTCGAAATCTAATAGGATTCAGGACTGATCCCAGAACCGATCACATACTTGTAAATTCGAAATCTTTATCTTTAAGATTTCGAAAGATGAGCAAGTATGAGTAGGAAAGTTTTATTTCATGAAAATATTGAACACGTATTTAGCTCAAATATATTATTGTTCATATTTATTCCTTTTGATATTCAAGGCTAGATCCAAATTAATATATTGAGAAAAAAATTAATTAAACACCTTGCTTAATGAAAATATCGTTGTCTTCTTTTTTTTTTTATTGAATCTGTATATCTCTTATTTCTTATCTTTCTCTATCACGTTTGCTTTTTTGGCTAAGGATGGCCCTATATTTTGTGGTTATTTCAAATCTCTGATGCGACGTTTTTTTTGTGAAAATCGCATCTGAACCAGCCATTTCAAGTAGTTAAGTTATTAAATGTTTCAAAGTAATTGCACTATTAAATATATGAATTCACTAAATAATTAAAATAGTACATTATCTCTTTGAAGAACAAATTGATTATGTTCATAATCACTGCATATACAATTCGATAGGATTAACATTAACGACTTATACTTGTTGTTTTTATAACTTTTTTGTGACTCTCTTTGACGACGTGCATTTTGGGCCAAGGATCATTGTTTTAAAAAATTTAAAATAACTTGATATACTTAGAAATTTTTGTTTTGACAATAATATAACTGTAATTATTAAAAATTGGTTATCAAAAATTGACTATAATATAATTGTAATTATTAAAAGTTGGTTTATCAGAAATTTTCTCTTGCATGTTGTTTCAATTCTCTACTGCAATTGTCTAACCTTTCATGTGAATTATAAACAATTTACTGAATTTATGAATATGCTAACAATATGATGCATGTTGTAGGTTCAAGCAACAGATCGTGCTAATAAAAGTTTTGGTGTACGTTTGCTAACATTAAACTTTCAAATAAAATCATCTCAACATCGGTTATTTGAATTACTTGATTTGTTCATTATTAGATTGAGGAAGAATCGATTGGCTTCTTGTACCAACAATTGATGATGAACTTGACTCTGGCCTAAAAAAAACCATGTATGTAAAGAATTTATATAAACAAACAATATTTTATAATTGAAACAAAACAAACAATGTTGGATAGTGGCCTAAAAAAACCATGTGTGTGAAGAATTTATATAAAAAACATATATTTTAATTGAACAAAACAAATAATGTTGAATGGAGTAATTTATAGTACATAAAACGTGCCTCATTAATAGTCGGCTAATGAGATTCTCGATTTCTTTTGCAGTTGTTGTTATGAGTTCTGTAGGACTTTCAATAAAATCGGTTAAACTATTACAAAATTTAGTTTAATTAGGTGTATATATATGTTACCGTTGTAATGTTTGAGTAAGCAAATATAGTTTTAGGTAAACTGTTTTATTAGGAAATACAGTTTTATCTGGTAGTGGGTAAACTAATTTCACTAGTACAAATATGAGCTTTGGAGACTGTTCAACTTTTAAAACCGTGAAAGTTCACGAGAGAACTATTACAAAAGAATTATTTATGAGAAATATGATAACAGTTTCATACCAAAACTCATACCAAAAGAGGTGAACAATCATGACAGTTTTTTAACTGTTACTGAATAGTTTTACAATGCGAGTTTGGAAAATGTTATTGTATATTGATTATGTTATTATACTTAAGGTATTGTATCCGTTTTTGCGTAAAACAGTTATCTTAGTGGAAAGTTATTGGTAACCGTTTTTCAAATACCGCCAGTTCCATTATTGTTCGAGCCTTTGGTCGTTATCTACTGGCTACCACTTCCCACATATTATTATACTTTCCCCTAAAATTCGTGAAGACTGGCATGAATTTTTCTCCCAACAGGCAAGTAATAACCGCCCACTAACTTCCTATTTGTCAAGTTAAAAGGAGACACGATCTTACTTTCTCTCGTTTCCCTCTATACACCGATTCCATACAATTTTCTATCTAACCCTCCACCTCCGAAAGAGAACTGAACTTAGCCTACATCACCGAAATCTCTATAGTCCTTTTCTTCTTCGATTATCCTCATCAGAAAACTAGGGTTTCGGTTCCCATCTCTCAATGATAAGGAAAACTGAAAACTAGGTGAGTGGTTACCACTCTAATTTGGTTTTTTAAGTTAGGTTTTAGTCATGATTTTGTTTTAAGTTACATCATTGTTTCACTGCTCCAATTTTTCTTATATAGTTGATTCTTGCATTCAATCTTCAATTTATTTTTAGCAGGAATCTAAGAATATCTTCTTTTATTTCTGCATTTGGGGTTTCAGTCTAGGTTTTCAACTCCAGTCTTTCTAATCTGATTTTGTGTTTAGAATTGGTATGTTTTACCTTTTTGATTAAACTCTTGTATGACTTTGGATCATGGGTTTCTTCCAATTTCATGCTAACAGTTTCACGAGCTAGTTATTATATGTCCTGAAATCGAAGCTGATACTTTTTCTTTTTGTCTTCACTCTTCACCAGTGTTGATTTATTTCTAATAGGTATGCTTAAACTTTGTAGATGGTGTATAACAGGAGGTATTGCTGGTGTGGTTGTCGAAACCTCTTTGTATCCAATTGATACAATCAAAACTTCTTTACTGGCAGGTTACTTTACAAAAAACCAATATGGCTAACTTTATATTGCTAAATCAACAATCTGGCTTCAGAAGTAGTTGTTGGATCATAATTCATTTCATACTATAAGCACTTGCAACGTCCGTTCTGATTCTTTTATTAGAACTATCTTTCTTTATATCTTGTTTATTATTAGTAGATCAGATTGAAACTTGTTCGATTGACATTTATGTTCATGTATCAAAGCGTTAATTCTGCTGCCCCCTCACCAAATTAGTTGTGTGTACTTTGTTTCCATTTCAGGCATTTCTTGGAGGAGGACATATTGTTTTGAAAGGGCTTTATAATGGATTGGCTAGAAATCTTGCTGGTGTCCTACTGCAAGTTCCTGATTTTCAAGGTTATTTGTTATTTTGCATCTGACCTGTGTTTTAGATCGAAAGTTCACGTATCTTATGATGTTTCACTTTACAATAGAGTTGCACTTGTGATGTTTCAAACAATCTGAGTAGTTACTAGTATGAAAGCCGCATACAGTATCTTGAACCAGTTTCATTGGGTTAACGAGTCCTTAATGGATTTACTAGCATGATTTAATATCTTATTTTCTCAGTCTAGCATTTGCATAAAACAATATATACACTTCTTTATATTGTCCCCCATATCAGTTTGTTCTCTTGTAGAACAATTTTAGAACGCTTCTTTAAGATTACTGTTGAATGATATTGGGCCAACCTCAGCATTTACTAGATGAAAATTCCATGTGAAGAAAATTTGAGAATGCTTTGATATGTTTCTAATACTGGGTTCAAATGATATCTCAGCTTTGCAATTGCAAGGCCAAATGATATGTGCTCATCATTTGATAGGTCCAGCCTGTGGATTGTAAAGTTCTTAAACTGAACTATGGAGATAACTTTCTGATGAGCTAATTCTTAGCATAGGTATCCGATAATCTTTGGATTTATATTTAGCTAATGTTGTGCAATGACCTCAAACATTTATTTGTATCCTCCATCACATTTCTTCTAATACTTTAATTTTTATTGCAGTTTTCATTTTTGTGGACTTATTTGAAAAAAAATCACTGATAATTAATCATCTTTGTAGGGTGTCTTCCATATTTTTTGGTGTCTACGAACCGACAAAGCCGAAATTGTTGAAGATGTTTCTTGAAAATATTAGTGCTTTTGCTCATTTGGTAAGTGAACATGAACTTTTCAAAACTCGTGCGGTTTAATGATTCTTGAGTCTTCTCCACTAATTTTCAGGAAATTTATATTGGGAATTCCATCATATAGTTTTATTTGAGCAGTTGAAGATGACGAAACCTCACTAGTCTTCTATCATGTTGCATCTTCAAAATTTCAGTCATCAATTGCATTTTGCATATCCTCCTACTGTAAATGTTTCATAATGCCTTTATGCTTTCTAATAGGGGTTTCTACAATAAACACTGCTGAGGATGACTCAAGATCATGATTATGTAGGTAGTCATCATACATATTCTTATTATAAATGTAACATATAACTAAAAGAATTATAACTTTCCATATGATTTCTATTGGCTATATTTTGAGACTTAATTCTTTCTTATTCTAAAAATTTATTAAATTCGTTTTAGACTGCAGAAGTCATTGGAGGGGCAGCATCTTCTCTTGTTTGTGTACCAACAGAGGCAGTTGAAGTTCATTTTTTCTCATATTCAATAAAATCGAATAATAGTTGTTTACTCATCTGGAGCACTACTTGGGTTGTGAAAACAAGGATGCAAACTGGACAACTTTTTTCAGCTCCTAATGTTGTTCGCCTTATTGTTTATAAAGAGGGTTTCAGAGGTCTATATGGGGTATTTATAATGTTGCATTTATTTCACTTTAATATTTGTGTTCTGCAATCTATGTGCGTTTGACTTTATAAGAATGTTCTGCTGTTACAGGGTTATAACTCCTTATTATTAAAAAAAATTTCATTTGATGCTACGAAATTTTGCATATATGAGCATATTCGAATAGGTTACAAGCTTGCAAATGTATCTACCACCTATGATTATACATCCAGGCCATGTCATTGATTTCTTTTGCCCAAAGCAGTCCTTGATCTATTCATTTGCAATAGTCATCAATCAGTAACTCATAAACATGCAGTGGGTGATTGTGGCTCTTTTATATGCAATCGTCGCACTTTGTTATTTGTAATCAACTAGAAAAATGGGGTTCATGCTACAACAGTAAATGTTAATTCTAAATTTGTTGGGAACAATGAGGTACAATTGGTACAAGATTTGTCGAAGTTGTATTTATTGACTTTGTTGCTTGAAATTCTATTTGGTGTACATATAATAGATGTTCTGTTACTACCAGAGGCTAATGCTTCGCTTATAAATCCCATAAGTACCATGAAAGGTAGCAAAAGGAATATGCTCTACGGTCTCCCTTGGTCAACTCATTGGCAGTGATCTGTCGTCTCTTTATACTTGTATATATATACATATATAATAATTGTTTATGGAATACAACATCAGAGAGTAACAATGGTGTTATTGAGTTACTGAAAAAAGACGGTAGGAATATTTAAAATTTTATGGTCGGTGTATACTGGCCACTCTAGCAGGAAATTATATATGTTGCTTATTTTCTCGCTCACTCTATTTAAATATCTTGTCTGTTTTAAATAAATGACAACTGCATTTTTAGATCGAGGATTGTCGATAGATATGACAGAGGGTATTTTAGGCACTTTCCTTTTATGTATTGGGCCAGGTGCTTCTCCATTTCTTTTTTGTAGCTATCATGTATTGCTTTTGTCTATGACATACATTTCATTATTTAGTTATTGGTGCAAACATTCCACAGAGATTTGGAAGCTTGAGTTTGCTATTTAATGGCTACAGAATTGTTTATCCTATAATTCCAGGGTACAAAATTTCAGCTTGAAGTGGTTTTTGAATGCATCAACCTACTTTTTTCCGTGAACAGAAGGTTGGAAAGTGAACAACTTGTTTATAATGCTCAGATGTGTGTCTTAGTATCTGCATAGATTTATGAGAACTAATTCATACAATTTCTTTTCTAAGTGGCAATTAACGCTACTTCCATCATATCATAAGTGATGATGTATTATTTATCGCCAATATGATCTCTATATAAGTTTAGGTTGTTAACTTGAGTTTTTTTTTTAAAAGATTAATGATAAAAACATTTTTGTTTCTAAATTGTTCGCAATTATGTATTTTGTTAGTGCTCAATTGTATACTTATTTTGGTTTTTTATGTATGTGCAGGTATTTTTGAGAAATAAACATTTGTGAAGAAATTGGCTGAAAAGTGATAAAAGCACCCGGAAAAATTGATAAAGGCACTTGCGTTTTGGATATGGGCACCTCTCCTCTTTGGTTCAAATCCGGAAAAGGTGGGAAACCAATTATATTACACGTGAAAGAGATGAGTTGCTTGGGAGTCGATTTTTAAGGGATTTAAAGAGGTTTTTGGTATACCAAATTGAAGGAATAATCGAAACATGTCCAAACACGTCAATCAGAGACTTTATCTCCGAGAAACATGGCGAAATTCTATGTTATTGCCAGAAAAGAAATACTCCCTGATTTGGATTAAACACAATTTTGAGGAGGTTTTGGAGTTGGATTTGGATTAGGAATTGTGTCCTTATCGATAAAGAAGAAGTGGACGCGAAGAAAAAAGGTTTTCTTAAACTTATAAAAGGAGCACAGATCGAAGACAGGAAAAAAGGGGGGGTCTCAGCCGGAAATTGGAGGGAGGAATTCTCTTAGAGATTCCTTGATCCTGTGGTGTAAAAAAAAGGTTGTTTGAGTCACAAAAGAGGTGAGGAAGGTTGGGTCGAGCTCAGGAAGCTAGACAGAGCAAAGAAAATCAATTCAAGAAAGTTTTCTGTTGCTGTCGCTGAAGAACACGAAGAACAGAAGATAAGGCGACGGTTTCTTCAACCACCTTGTCATGGTTCCTTCATCCACTTTGCAATGTTTATCTTCAGTCTGCAATGTTTATCTTGAACTTGAACTGTAACAGTTAATCTGTAACGCCTATAAACGTTGCAGATTTCCTGTTTTATTATCTTTAGCTTATTTTCTTCTTCTCAAGTACTTTTGAGCCATGTACCAATGTTTTGAGAGTGTTTTGAGCATGATGAGATAAACCCAACCACTAGGACAATGGAGGAAGCCATATTTCATGAATGAATGAAAGGTAACTATTTTTGATTCTTAATGACTTTTGCATTGATTTTTAATTGATTTATTATAATTCTTAATTAGTTGTGATTTTGTTTGATGGTGTATGCTGGGACGTAAGAGTTTTTGATGCTCCATGCTTGTGATTTACAGTTAATGTTATAAAAATCTACTTTTGGAAAAGAAACATAGTCAATAAAAGAGCTATAATTGTTAAAGATTCATTGTAGAAATCCTTCAGAAGTGATTTTGGTGGAATCCCGAGTCCCAGTTTTTCCCAATATTATTAAAATCTTTTATTTATTTTCTAGTTTATTTCAGAATTAAGTCTAAAACGAATCTTCACAAGTCTCAGCGAACGAACACATTTTTACCACTTTTCTGAAACGAACAATTAAGCAGCTAGATAGTTCGAGTATAATACGGTCAATACGGGTATTTATAAGTGTTGTATTAAAATATTCGAATATTCTCAACCCTTTACTTTGTTTTTCATGTGTTAACTGCGTAGTCTTCTTCTTGTGTGATAACAAGGCTCACTCCCGCCTATCTTCAAGTAATTTGACTTAAGAATATGGAAAAAAAGATATCTCATTTATCAGGTGGAAGTACTTAGAAGTTAAGGTACCACATAGGTTGTAATTCGAAGATGTCATATCCTATTATAGATGGTAAGTTTTTGACAAGGCCTAGAATTGTCAAACTGCCTAGCAGCAGGAATACTGTATTTCTACTTATATATACCTAGAACAACTACAGACATTCTAAACTGGTCTTGCAGCTTCCTTAATTTTCACAATATTTATGCCATATCGAACTAGTATCAAGTCGCAATAAATTCTGCAACTAATTCCTTGAACTTGCCTCGAGTGCCCATCGATGCTCCAACAATATCTATCAAATCTAGGAGTAATTAATGCTTAATCCCCAACAAACACTCTAGCTTAACGCCTTGTTCGCAAAGAACACATCACAAATTGTTGTCCTAAGCTTAAAATATATCATTTTAGCGCTTTGCTTATAGACAAGCCACGAATTATGCGCCACACCTCTAGGGCGCACCGCAAACCAGGAGCAATGCTTTCGAAGACACATTTTACATTTGAACTAGGCTAATCCTAGCCTTTTCTCACGTTGACGCCAAACTGACACTAACCCCTTGGCCTAGCAGCGCATTGCGCTAACTCTTGTCCTAGCACTAAAAACGCTAACGTCCTCGGCACTAGCGCGTCCCAGTGATGAGCATGTAAGTGCTATATATTTACTCCTATTTTTGTATTAGCTAGGATTCATTATTTTACTAATATTATTCTTTTAGGTATTTTGTAGGAAATATAAGCGATTCCGATCACCGGTATAATAAACGGCTAAATTAGAAGGTAAGTGGCATTTGCGCCGTAACGATTTATATATCTCACGGACAAGTCAGTCTAATGGGTTTACAAGTTCTTTCGTTTTCCAAGCATGTGACTGGCATTAGGAGCAAAACAGTGAGTGGGACGTGGCCAGTTCTACACCAGATATGGTTGTGGAATGTAAAAGACGCATCAGGCATATTCCGTCTCTATTATCAAAAGATAGGAGAAACTCTCACTTCTTTAATATAAGCAGATTGATGTCCTTATCAGGGAAAGGGTTTGAGGGAAAGAAATTAGATGATTATTGTTGCGGCTGTCTTTGCAGAAGTGGTTCCAAGTTCCTCACGACTAGAATCAAAGTTTTGTTCAATCTAAAGGTCTCAGCTCATGGATGGAGAGGGTTTTGATGGGTAAATTAATTAGAGATGGTGATGAATCCGGCTGGGTAATTATAGCAAGAACAGATGGGATTTGAGGGTTCTTTGCTCAATCAAGATTGGACCTAAGTACGAGTTGTGATTGAGAAAGAAAAGATGCTTGTGGTTGATCTGTTCACTAGGGTTTGGCCTGAAATGGGTTTGATTGGTTGCTGTTTTTGAGATCAAGTAAGCAACATAGAATGGCTTAATGTTTCAATCGAAGAGAAGAGGAGCGCAGGGTCGATTTAGAACTGAGATGGGTCGTGTTCTGTGGTTGGAATAAAGAAGGTTGTCAGCGAGAGAAAGTATAGTTCAAGAAAGAACTTGTTGCTGCCATGGATCGGTATAGGTTCGATTGTGTTGCTGTGGTTGAAGTTGAATCTCTGATCATGAGAAGAAACTGGTGTTACTGCTGTGGATATGTGGTGTGTTGTCGTGGTTGATTGAATGTATGGATTGTGAAAGAATGTGTGCAGGGAAGGAGAATTGGATGGTAGAAATCACCAATGTTACATGTTGGAATCACAACTGGAAATGCCCATAAATTGCTCGATCAATTGTCTTAAAGAACTTCCGAGAATTGTAGAATGGAATGGTGTAGCCTGTCAGTTTTACATGACTGACAAGTATAAAGGCTTGTTTTGGACTATGGGCTTTGTTGAGTGTTTTGGGCTGTGGCAGATATTTGTTAGGTGTTAGTTGGACTTCTCGTATCACTTATATAAATACCAAGCGAGAGAACAGTTCGAGATACTTTTCACGCTTGGGAATAGATTAATAACATAGGTTTAGCTTGTTTTCCAAAACAGTTGATTTTTTTTCGATATTTTTATGGCTTTTGAAAAAGTCATGGCCAATCGAATCTTTTGTTAGGGTGAAAGGATGCATTTGTAGTATTATTTTACTTGTGTTTTAAAACTAGGATTTTCAATTATACGTGTTTAATTGTTAATGTTTTGTCCCTCTTTCGATGTTTTGTTTTTTCAAAGATTTTTCATGGTCTATGTCAAGTATAGTTCATTGTTTGATTATTAGAAGAATTCGTTGAAATCTCGTCTTAAATCGACTTATGCATATTCTTTGATTATTTATGTCATGTATACTTAGTACTTCGAAATTCTATTTTAGGTCTCCTACTCCATACGATAAAGATAGAACGATCTTAGAACAAACAATTCTTTTTGATATTTCTTGTCAATTATTCTTAAACGAAAAATCTTCCATGTATGAGTAGCTAGATTTGCTACTTTGTATGAGTAAATTTGATATCCTTTGTGATAAACGCAAGTAAACCCTAATCTACAATGGATTCCCGAAATCTTAACACTTTGTTATTATTAATTTCAATTTTTATTAAATTGTTTAATTCATTCTTAGTTTAATTT
The DNA here is from genome assembly GCA_023531435.1 of Papaver californicum. Lineage (NCBI taxonomy): Eukaryota > Viridiplantae > Streptophyta > Magnoliopsida > Ranunculales > Papaveraceae > Papaver > Papaver californicum. The sequence continues at coordinate 3,208,408 of JAJJMC010022403.1, forward strand.
TTTATACAAAAATTTTAAAAAAATGAAATATCTTTTGAAACATCTTTTGACTCGAAAGTTACTTATATTAGTTAGTAGAAGCGATTCACACTCCTCGTTGGAACGAACCGTATTTGCTATTGTTTACGTCTTTCGACACTGTACGCTTGCGGTAAAACAAAGTCCGTTTTCTGAAGCATCGCCCAGCTAGCAAGCGCTATTGGCACCAGCACATCCCAGCGCAAGCGCGTCTCATCCTAGCGTGTCCTTGGTGCAGCGTTCCAGGCTAGCGCATCTTTGGTGAAGCGTTCCAGCCTGGCGCGTCCTTGGTGCATCGTTCCAGCCGCAAGCGTCTTTGGTAGCGTCCTTGTCCAGCAAGCTTCCTTGGGAAAGCGTCTCAGCCTAGGAAGCACCTTTGGGCAAGCGTCCTTAACGCAGCGTCCCACATATCAAGCTTTCCATCCACAAGCGCTCTTGCCACTAGCGTCTCAGCCTAGTGCGCCGTTGGCGCTTGCTTTCTAGCCCTAGCGTATTGGTGTTAGCTACCTTGGCTTAGAAGCATCCTATCCTTTGCGCTAAAAGTGCTAGCTTCCTTAGTAGCGTTTTAGCCTTTGCAACTATAAAGATATCTTTCTTGCTAGAAGTTAGCACAACAGTCTTGCTCTCGAAACGCTAGCACATTACCATTTGCGTTAAGAAACTATGCTAACTTTGCTAGCTTCTTCCAGATTTATGCCAAATTTTTTCTAAGCTAACACTTGGCCATTAAAATTATGCCACGCAGTTTCAAAGCTACTATATGACTACTAACTTATCAGATACGACACTGATTAGTTGGATTTCCAATCCAGTGAGTTACACGATTTGCCTCACTGACTTAGCAAGTCATTTGACTTGACTTGACTTAACCAAAATAGTATTAGCTCACGACTCCATTATCATTCTACGAGATATCAAACACAACACATAGGGGGAATCTCATTGGGGCATTAGTCTGGCGATCTACGACAATCGTGCGTTGTGGCAACATATCCACGAATAAGAAGGTAACAAGTAGTGGGTCAGTTACAAGACAGTTGAGAGAATGAGGAGTAGTGGTCATACAAGTCTTCCTTGCTTTTCGGACATGACTCCACTATAATATCCACAACCGTTACTCCTCCTCTTCTTCTGTAACTTCCACCACTTATGAAAATCAATGTGTCTCATTTGAACTATAAATAGATGGTTTCATATATTTAAAAGAAAGAAAAAAAATATACATAATTATCGATTCATCCAAGAGATAATCCAATCGTCTTTACACACTACAATTACTCACACTGATATTTCTCAACCTTCTTTGTTTCCTGATGTGATTTTTAATAGTGGTAAAATAGGTTCGATTCTCGAACTTGTGAAGATTTAATTTCTAGACCTAATTTTTAATAACAGAAAATAAAGAGAATTAAAACAATTTGATTTTAAAATGGATGAAGAAAAACTAGGGATTAAGATTCCACCATTCACCAATACTTCAGTGATAACATCTAACAATTCTTATTTTCAATTTATCTAAATATGCCAAAGATAGTTTTTTAAAAGAATAATTGTTAATCAAGAACATGAAAAATCAAGAGTTTAAAAACCAAGTATGACCCATCAGAAGAAAACACAATTATTTGAGAAAAACCATTTTTTTCAATTTTAATTCAAGCAATTAATAAAAGAATTATAAAATAAATATAATTAAAATAGAAGTTACCACAATTATTGGATGAACAGCTTCCTCCGTCGCCTCAGTGATGGTGATTAGATCATTGTAATGGAAATACACTCAAAATAGACTTTCATTGCTCAAAAGGTGCTTACAATGGTGAAATATAAGTAACGCAGGTGATCTGATACGCTTATAAGCGTTACAGAGAAGTGTTCTCTGTGTTACAGAAGAAGAAAAAGAGATCAGGAAAGAAAGACGGACTTGAAGTGCTTCAGGAATAAGTGTGCTTCAGCAGCTGCGTATGCGACTGTTTCACCGACACTTCTGGAGCGCCTTATGTTCTTCAGGTTCTTCTTCTTCGCAGCAGAAACTTTTTTTCCTGTCAACTTTCGGTGGTTTCTCGCTTGTGATTTCCTCCCTTCTCTTCGATATATATATAGGGTTAGTAAACCCAAATAGGTCTTGTGAAACGATAAGGACCCAAAGAACAAGTCAAAATCACTCTCAAACTTACGTGCAAATCCCAAACAGAATACAACTCTGTTTCCGGCTCGATTCATCCCTGTGTGGAAATTTTTCCGGCTGAAACGCGTCTTGTGACGTGTTTTAGTGTTGTTTAGATTGTTGAATTACTTTGAGATACCAAGTACACGTTTAGAATCCCTTAAAACTCGAATACAAATCAACACAGAAGTTTTCTCATGTAGCTTTCCTTTTCCCGCCATTTTCGGTTTCAAATTCAAAGAAGGGGGTGCCCCAATCCTAGAGTTGGCTGCCTTTATCAATTCTCCCTGGGTGCCTTTAGTAATTTTCCGGGTGCCTTTATCACTTTTCGAACCGATTTTTCCGCAAATGTTTATTACTCAAAAATACCTACAAAGATATAAAAAACCATAAAAAGTACAAAATCGAACACTATCAAAATAGATAATCGAGCGCAATTTAGACACAAGAATGTGTCTATCAAATACCCCCCCAAACTTACTATTTGCTAGTCCTCGAGCAAATCTACTAAAATAAAATCCTAACTCACTTTCGCAGGAATCGCGACTACATTTAGCATATGTAATAAGCCATTAAACCCCTAGGTGTCCTTAGTGGACGAGTTTTGTCTCGTGAGGGTTTACAAGAGGTATACCCACAAAACCTTTACTCTAAATTTTAGCGACTCGTGAACGATTAAGGATAGAAACTAAACAAGCTATTTAATTGGCTTACTCAATTATTCGGCAATGGGAATCATTACCCTATATGAGTCCAATTGTTGTACACGAATGTTTACTCAAGCATACTAAAATTCATATATAAGACAACAGAGCTCTACTCAGATAATCGTTCAACCAGAAGACTCAAAATCTATCACAATTCAATCACATGAAAAGATTTAGAAGATGGAAATGGAAAATATGAAAGTTGCACGTGTTGACTAAGATGAACAGTGTTTCCCATATCTGTCTGAAGGTCAGTGCCAGGATGAAACCTAATGAATTGAGATATGCACCCACTGGTCTTAAATCTAATACTAATATCGATTCAACTGGTATATACACGGGTTCCATCGATCGACTTATTGAAAATAAAACAATAAATGTACTAACAACATGATTGGATCAAATTGGATCCAAGCGCATGGTTCTTATCACCATCTTACATGATAGTTCCCATGGATCCTGCGTTCCACGCTTGCTTAGGCGACAAAGACAGGGAAAACACACACATATCCCTATCAAAGTGTCAATATTCTTTTTTTTTTTCTTTTTTTTTTCAAAATAAAATGCAATAATGGGACTTGATCTCAAAACACTCTATTTCCTGACGGCGATAACATTTTGATACTGGGCCCCACCAAATCACTTAGAGAAACACAAAATTACAAAAGTAAAAACAGAAAGTGATATGGTAGAGATAGACTCCGAGATGTGGTGACGACTATCATGTTATTTCTAACATATGAACTCTGTCCTTTTATGAATATACCATTTCACTGGGCACACCAATTCCTATAGAAAAAGAGCTAAGTTTCCATCTACCTAGAATGGTTAGTGTCACCCTGAAGTGTTCACAAGCTTCTAAATTCTAGAGCTTTATTATTTCACTAAAAAGTTTCTCCTTTACCCCCAAACTTAAATCAAACAGTGTCCTCAACGTTTCGAAATAAAGAGCAATACCAATAGATAAGTAAAAAGAGGAATAACGAGGTAAGTCAGAAAGATAGTACCTGAGTGAAGCGTAGCAATCCTTCTATGGAGAATAAAATAAAAAGATAAAAACCTAAAATCCTACAAAAATCTACTAATATACAAAAACAACCATGATGGTCAATCAGAGTAAGCAGGGTCCTCCAGAGGAACCTCCTCAACATCACATGTAGGAAAAGGCTCTAAATATAGTTTCAATCTCTGACCGTTAACCTTGAAAGGATTTCTACCATTTTGAGTCTCAATCTCAATAGCACCACGAAAAAAAATAGTGCGAACAACAAATGGACCGGTCCACCGAGAGCGTAACTTCCCGGGGAATAGATGCAACCGAGTATCATACAGAAGAACTTTTTGACCTGGAGAAAATGAATATCTTAAAATATTTCTATCATGCACAAGTTTCATTTTGTTCTTATACTCCTCTAGCACTATCATATGCATCTTTCCGAATCTCTTCCAACTCATTGAGCTGGAGCTTCCTGTGAGCTCCTGCTTTAATAAGTGAAAAATTAAACTGCTTTACAGCCCAATACGTTCTATGTTCTAACTCGACATGAAGGTGACATGCCTTGCCAAAAACTAGACTATAGGGTGACATTCCAATGTGGGTCTTAAACGCGGTACGGTAAGCCCATAAGGAATCAGTAAGCCTCAACGACCAGTCTTTCCTATTAGGATTAACTGTTTTCTCTAGAATATATTTTATCTCCCTGTCGGAAACCTCTACTTGACCACTAGTCTGTGGGTGATATGGGGTAGCTACTTTGTGGATAATACCATATTTCTTCATTAAAAGCTTAAACGGTCGATTACAAAAGTGTGACCCTCCATCACTAATTATAGCTCGCGGTGTACCAAAACGTGCAAATATGTTATCATTCAAAAACTGGACCACAACCTTGTGGTCGTTTGTTTTACACGAAACCGCCTCTACCCACTTAGACACATAGTCTACGATGACAAGGGTGTAAAAATAACCAAAAGAATTAATAAAAGGACCCATAAAATCAATGCCCCATACATCAAAGACCTCAATAACTAAAATAGGGTTCAAAGGCATCATATTTCTACGAGAAATGGTTCCTAACTTCTGGCATCGTTCACAAGCAACACAGTAACTTTGGGAGTCTTTAAACAAAGACGTCCAGTAGATACCACACTGCAATATCATAACAACAGTCTTCTTAGCACTAAAGTGACCCCCACAAGCGTGATCATGACAAAAGGAAATAATACTGGACTGGTCACTCTTATTATACATCTCCTAATAATCTGGTCTGGACAATACTTAAACAAGTAAGGATCGTCCCAAAAGAAATGCTTCACCTCAGCTAAAAACCTAGAACGATCTTGTTTACCCCAGTGTTGAGGCATTCGACCAGTAACAACATAATTCACTATATTCGTAAACCAAGGTGATTGGGAAACAACAAATAATTGTTCATCAGGAAAGCTATCCCTCCAAAACAAGTCTAGACAAGTTGTCTGCTACTACATTTTTTGCACCCTTTTTGTCTCTAATTTCTAGTGAGAATTCTTATAGAAAAAGGATCCATCTAATCAATCTAGGTTTAGTATCCTTCTTAGATAGAAGGTACTTCAAAGCAGCATGATCAGTAAAGACTATAACCTTAGAACCTAAGAGATAGGATCTAAACTTGTCTAAGCCAAAACAATGGCTAATAGTTCCTTCTCTGTGGTGGTGTAGTTCAGTTGGGAATCATTCAGAGTTTTGCTAGCATAGTAAATCACATGAAATAATTTGTTTTCTCGCTGACCTAATACGACACCAATAGCATAATCTGAAGCATCACATATTATCTCGAAGGGTAGGTTCCAGTTAGGAGCCTGAACTATGGGGGCGGTAGTGAATAAAGTCTTAAACTTCTCGAAAGCCTCTAAACAAGCATCATCAAAGACAAACTTAACATCTTTTGCAAGCAAATTGCAAAGAGGTCTAGAAATCAAGCTAAAATCCTTAATGACTCGACGATAAAAGCCTGCGTGCCCTAAGAATGACCTAACATCTCGTACAGTTTTGGGAACCTGTAAAGTCTTAATAAGGTCAACTTTGGTTTTGTCTACCTCTATACCCTTATAAGATACGATATGCCCTAAAACAATTCCTGATCGAACCACGAAATGACATTTTTCCCAATTAAGCACTAAATTTCTCTCCTTATACCTAGTCAACACTAATGTCAAATGATGCAAGCATTCATCAAAAGATGACCAAATACCGAAAAATCATCCATAAAGACCTCTAAAAACCGTTTACCATGTCAGAAAATATGTTCATCATACAACGCTGAAAAGTAGCGGGTGCATTACACAACCCGAAAAGCATGCGTTTATACGCAAAGGTACCAAAGGGACAGGTAAAAGTAGTTTTCTCTTGGTCTTCTGGGGTAATAACAATCTGATTATAACCAGAAAAACCATCTAGCAAGCAATAGTGGCTATGTCCAGCTAATCTCTCTAGCATTTGGTCGATGAAGGGAAGGGGAAAGTGATCATTCCTTGTGAACTTGTTCAATTTTCTATAGTCAATACAAATACGCCACCTCGTGGTCACTCGGGTTGGGATTAATTCATTGTTATCATTCTGAACTACAGTGATACCTGATTTCTTGGGGACAACATGAACGGGGATGACCCACTTACTGTCTGAAATTGGGTAAATAATACCCGCATCTAACAACTTAAGCACTTCAGTTCGAACTACTTCTTTCATATTAGGGTTAAGTCGACATTTCATCTCCCTAGACGGTTTTGTATCATCCTCTAAATGAATCTGATGCATACAAACAGTAGGACTTATTCCCTTAATGTCTGCTATGGTCCACCCTAAAGCTTCCTTATTATCTTGAAGCACGGTCACTAGCCTACTTTTCTGGTTACTATCCAAGTCGGATGCTACAATCACAGGCAAAGTCTCAGATGCGCCTAAATACACATATTTCAGAGTATCTGGTAGTTGTTTAAGGTCCAACTTAGGAGGCTCTTATAAAGAAGGAATTAGGGTAGACTTAGAAACTGGTAGTTGTTCAAACTTAGGTTTCCATCCATTACTAGTGTCTAACAAAGGGGCTGAGTCTAACAAAGCATTCACCTCATTGATTACACTATCATCATCAAAATCAAACCCAAAGTGGGCTAGGCATTTCTCTAATGGATCTTCTAACAAAGTGTTTGGTAATGACTCATGAACTAGTGTTCCTATCATGTTCACCTCTTCTGGATAAATAAACCTATCGACCTCAATAAGAACATCCTCTATGACACCACGAGGAATTTTCACAGACCTATCAGCTAAATGCAATGTCATATGAGTAGGTTTCAGATCACCAAGTCCTAAATGCAGGTACACATGGTACAGAAGTAAGTTCACACTGGCTCCTAAGTAAAGTAACGCTTTCTCGACACTGTATTTACCTATTGTGCAAGAAATGGTAGGGGACCCTGGGTCTTTGTACTTAGGGGTTACATTGTTCTGAATAATTGAACTCACATGACTAGCTAAAAAGGCTTTCTTTTGTACACTAAGCTTTCGCTTTCGCGTACACATGTCCTTAAGGAACTTTGCATAAGTAGAAATCTGCTTAATTGCGTCAAATAATGGAAGGTTTATCGTGACTTGCTTAAAAACCTCCATTATTTCATTAAATTTGGATTCCTTCTTAGTTGGTGCTAACAGTTGTGGGAACGAGGCTTTGGGAACAAAATCCGGATTATGAGGGGCTACCTCAGGCTCTTTAGCGACTTCATCAGTCTCTTCATCTACTGGATCAACGGGGTGAACTACAGTATGTTCACTTTCAGGCATAGTTACCTTGTTGTCTACGACTTTACCGTTCCTAAGAGTTCTAATTGCATTCACATGACTCGGTGATTTCTCACCGGAAGATATTTCATAAACTCCTCTAGGATGGGTTGGGGTTGACTAGGAAACCTACCTTTTCCTTTTTCTCTCAAAGACTCAGCGATCTAACCAACCTGGGTTTCTAAATTAGAAATAGCCTGACTATTAGCCTGAACAATCTTTTGATTTTCTCGTAAACTCTGGTTGACAAACTGCTGGAAATCTTTAGTATTATGAGTCAATGAGGCAACAGACTCAGCTAAACTCATTATCGTCTTATCTATCAGACTCTGAAATTGTGCTGGTACAGAAGGATTCTTAGCATTTACAAAACCTGGGGGAACCTTAGAATTACTAGACTGACCTTGACTCTGGCCCTTAGACCAAGAAAGGTTAGGATGGTTTCTCCAACCAGGGTTATAGGTTTCTGAATAAGGGTCGAACTTCTGATGATTATCAAACCTAGTGTTATTAAAAAGATCATGGGCTTTCTCTTCAACAGTCTGTCCTTCCCAAAATGGTTTGGGCTCAATACTACTAGATTGACTCAGTTCTAAAGCTTCTAACCTTTTCGATATAGCCGCTATTTTGGTATCCGATTCAAAAGATCCTTCTACCCTATTAACATTCCCTCTACTTAGAAGAATTTTTCTCTGGGGCTCCCTGCTATTTTCCCACTGTTGGGTTTTCTCAGCGATTTCATTCAAAAATGTCATCGCGCCATCGACAGTTTTATTTTCAAATCCATTTGTGCATAAAGACTCAACCATGGTTGTTGTCGAATAATCTAAACCCTCGTAGAGGATCTGAACTAGCCTTAATTTCTCTAAACCATGATGAGGATATTGTGATAATAAGTCATTGAACCTTTCCAAATACCTATATAAAGATTCTCCCTCTAATTGAGCAAATGTTCAAATCTGCTGCCTAATAGATGATGTTTTGTGCCTAGGGAAAAACTTCTGGAAAAATGCAGACGTGAGTTGTTCATAGGTCTCAATTGACTCAGAAGTCAAACTATATGGCCAAGACTTGGCTTTGTCTCTTAGTGAAAAAGGAAATAGTCTAAGTTTCAATGCTTCATCATCTAGGTCTTTAATCCTGATGGTACTACATATTTCCTCAAAGTCCCTAACATGGAAATAGGGTTTTTCATTTTCTTTCCCTAAGAATATTGGGAGCATCTGTATGGTCCCAGGTTTCAATTCATAGTTTGCTTCAGTGTGAGCTAACTTGATACATGATGGACGAGAAGTCCTAGTCTGGTTCAACAAAGCTTTTAAAGTTGCCATCGCTGGCGCTATCAATGGCTCCACTTAGATTATTTCTAGACCAGCTTTTATTCTTTCAAAAGGCAACTAGTTATGATTTTAGCAAACCTCTTAGAACGATCCGAATTAGATTAAGTCGAAGAGAAACAGAATAAGCTCTAAGGAGCTTTGATAACCCTGTCTCTTTGGCACTTTTCCCTGGGTTACAAGGCAGCTCTAATCAACTTAAAATAATCTTCTTGAACTTCGAGTTCGGCTAACAAAGTAACCAATACAGTCCTTTTGAACGAGTTTCATATAAGCTCGTTACCCTATCGGTCTCTTTCTAGTCAAAATTTTAAGGTTTAGGTTCGCGTTTGGTAACGTGTTCCTAAAGCGGGCAAGAAATAAACGGTGATGAAATCCGAGTCCTTATCTTATATGGCCAGTTCTTGCCCTTTACTAGAAAATTAAATCCGTTTTCAGTTCCTCAACATATATGCATATGAAGGAATACAGTAAACCCACTTGCAGGGGATTCGTGGGTTGATCGAGTCTTACCTCCTGTACCAGACGGGAGATGAATCGGTTGTAGTCGACTCAGGCCACCGACTCCTGTGTCAGTGTGCGAACCCGAGGGGACGAGACAATATCGTAATTGTCGTCCTTCCCTGTAGCAGTTTATATTTAATAATACCCTTCCGTAGGGTTTAAAAATAAATAAAGTGTCCAAATGTCCAAAAGAAAGTCCAAAAAGAAGTATCCAAAATAAAAAATATTACATAAACAATTAAAAAACTAATACACTTTAAAAAAAAAAAAACTAAATTAAAATAAAATCTAATTAAGAAAAATCTTCGTCTTCTTTTTCGTTCTTTAAGCTTTAACTTTTAACTCCAAGTCTTTAGCTTTAATTCCAAGTCTTTGGCTCACTTTCTTTTCGATCCAAAATCCAAACCTATAGCAAAAAGATAAATACCAAAAGAAACGTAAAATAGAACAAAGTAAAATAATAAAAATAAAAATAAAACCTAAAAATAAATCTAAACTCTAAAAATAAAAACTTTAAAAGAATAATTGTTAATCATGAGACATCAAGAGTTTAAAAACCAAGTATGACCCATCAGAAGAAAACACAATTATTTGAGAAAAACCATTTTTTTCAATTTTAATTCAAGCAATTAATAATAAAAGAAATGTAGAATAAATATAATTAAAATAGAAGTTACCACAATTATTGGATGAACGGCTTCCTCCGTCACCTCGGTGATGGTGATTAGCTCATTGTAATGGAAACACACTCAAAATAGACTTTCATTGCTCAAAAAGTGCTTACAATGGTGAAATAGAGGTAACATAGGTGATTTGATACGCTTATAAGCGTTACAGAGAAGTGTTCTCTGTGTTACAGAAGAAGAAAAAGAGATCAGGAAAGAAAGACGGACTTGAAGTGCTTCAAGAATAAGTGTGCTTTCAACAGCTGCGTATGCGACTGTTTCACCGACACTTCTGGAGCGCCTTATGTTCTTCAGGTTCTTCTTCTTCGCAGCAGAAACTTTTTTTCCTGTCAACTTTCGGTGGTTTCTCGCTTGTGATTTCCTCCTTTCTCTTCGATATATATAGGGTTAGTAAACCCTAATAGGTCTTGTGAAACGATAAGGACCCAAAGAACAAGTCCAAATAACTCTCAAACTTACGTGCAAATCCCAAACAGAATACAACTCTGTTTCCGGCTCGATTCATCCCTGTGTGGAAATTTTTCCGGCTGAAACGCGTCTTGTGACGTGTATTAATGTTGCTTAGATTGTTGAATTACTTTGAGATACCAAGTACAGTTTAGAATCCCTTAAAACTCGAATACAAATCAACACAAAAGTTTTCTCACGTAGCTTTCCTTTTCTCGCCAATTTCGGTTTCAAATTCAAAGAAGGGGGTGCCCCCAATCCAAGAGTTGGGTGCCTTTATCAATTCTCCCTGGGTGCCTTTAGTAATTTTCCGGGTGCCTTTATCACTTTTCGAACCGATTTTTCCGCAAATGTTTATTTCGCAAAAATACCTACAAAGACATAAAAAAAACCATAAAAAGTACAAATTCGAACACTATCAAAATAGATAATCGAGCGCAATTTAGATACAAAAATGTGTCTATCATTTCCCTCCCATAAAACCTACCCAATTTTCTCCACCTTTGTAATCGAAGCAGGACGTGAACGGCCATTTATTGATTTAGGCTCGTCCTGTTTGAGCTTGTGCTTTTGAACCTACTTGAAAATACGATTTTACCGTTTATTTTTTTCACTCTAAAAAAATTGGCGACCACAACAAGAGATCAACCTCTCAATTACAAAAGTCAATTTTCAGTTATTTAAAATGGTGGATCTTAGGTCTGGAGCAGTTACAACTCCTATTGCTGGTTCATGTAGTATTGGTGGTGGCAATTCTGAAAAAACCTCTCCTGCTATAATTCCTCCCCACACCAATGTTTCTACTGACACAACCGCCACACCTTCTCCTATTGACACGACTTCTCAGAATGCCAGGAATACTCAAACGCCACCCAACATTGATGATTAATGAAGAGACAAGAGGTTCTTGCCAAAATACAGGTGGACATGGCTACCAGTCAGAAGGAGGTACTCGCTTGGCTCAAGACCTTGATGGAGCAACTCTCCTCGGAGCAACGCCATCGTCTTCCAGAGCAAACCAGGACCAACCTTATAGCTTCCAATGATGTTAAGACGTCCAGGTATCGAAAAGACAAAGAAGTTCATGTCATTAATGATCGTCCAGCAGCGAGAAGTAAACAACCTGATTTTATCACCCGTGAAAATCTAGATAGACTCCTACGAAATCATGGCAAGGAAGACTCATCCTTGATTCATAAACATCAACCTCCTTACCAGCATGAAATTCAAAGGATTCCTCTGCCATGAGTCATCTCCAATTTTCTCATTATACGATGTAACTGGAAACGCTCGTGAACACGTCTCTCGATTCCTATAATCACTATGAGGGTATGAATATAAACATGTGTTACGTCTCAAAGAATTTTCAAAGTCCCTCACTGGAAGAGCTACACATGGTATAATAACATTGCTCCAAACATCATCTCTGGTTGGGAAGATATGGTTAATTATTTCTACAAGACATACTTATTTGTCTCCGAGCAAATCACCATATCAGACCTGGGAAGAATGTTCCAGTGGAATAACGAGCATCCCAATGAATAATTGAAGAGATTCAGGATTCAAGTGCTGGACTGTCACGACCCGAATGTGATAAAGCATCAGTTAGTAGAACTCTATATTAACGATATGATCCCTATCTATCATGCTCTTTTAGAAAATTTACATTTTCAGACTTTCTTTGAGTTACACGAAACCGCGAAGCGATCTGCTACAACTGCTCCTGCCCCCTTGGAGAGAACAAGGCCAGCAAGAGAAGAAAGTCGTGGAGACACATGTGGAAGTCGACAACTAGTCAACAAACAATATAAATATTCAACTATTAATTGGTGTTGTTAGTAGCGAGGGATCCAAGAGGAAAGCTCTATCCCAACCAGAGTCGCATACAAAACATTCTCCTTCCATTCCGACCTCGACACTAGTGCCAACTTGGATATTGACTCCGTCTCAAAACACAAACAAAGTTTCGTGACAGCAACAACAACAATTGCAACAAGAGAAAGATGTTAAGCAAAATGTAATGTTCCCAGATTTCCCAGTTCCCAGGGAAGAAGTGCTCGAACTACTTAGAGACTGGATAAGGGACGACACCATAAAATTACCACCCGTATGACGTTTCCCTATGGCTCAGCAGATGACAGATCTGAAATATTATCATTATCACCGATATATCAATCACCCAACCAGTGAGTGAACACTTTGAAGCGTATCTTCAAGGAAAATATAGAATCAAGAAATTGCAATTAGAAGCTGAATGAGTCCACAAGAACCCCCTTCATGTTAGAAATTCCACTCTTTACAGGAAGTCAACTAATCAGACAGTTCAATCTCTGATGGAACGCATGTGCGAGCTTCTCTATTTCTCGAAAGGAAAACGCGAGGATATCTTTGCCGCCCTGAATCATGTCTAACTTGCAAGCGTTTACTCTTTACAGAGGATACCCATACTCGAGTCAAGCCTCTCTTAGATAACATGGTCGACAATAATGATAAGGAATGTGGCTGGGGACTCCCCTACAAAGCATGGAGATTCGATTCATACTCTAATACACGACTAAGTAAATTCCGCTTCTCAAACTCCTTCGTAATCAGTAACCCCCTGTCCTATCAGAACTCGAGAACTCTGCCTAGAAGACAACTATGTCACGGCCAGAAGATGTTAATGAGAAACTGACTCATTTTAATATTTTGTAAAGTGGTTAAAAATTGCTTTAACTAAGAATGGGAAGATTTGTGACTTGCTTGCGATTCAAGTTGCTTCTCGTGACGAGAAAATATATTATCAACGACCCTTGGTTGTCCAAAGAGAACTTTTCTGACTCTATCCCTTTTCGAATCGGGTACACGGACATAAAAATTACTAAAAATGCACAGATTCTTGCATCAGTTCCTTTAACTATTGAAGAAGAACCTTACATAATTACTGACATTATACTGGATGGTCATTACAAGCTCATGAACAGTGCCAGGCCAGAAGGAGTAGTAATTAATTGCAAGTGGCTCAAAGCTTGCAAAGGCTGAATACTCGCAACATGCAAGTACCCAGGAAGAGTCCTTCTGGAGCCGAAGTCCACACTAATACCTGCATTATGATACTCGATGGACATACTCTCTATTGCACTGCTATTCTGCATAACGACATCAGTGGAAGCGCTATCCTCAAAAAGCATATAAGCCGGATCCCTTCTATGATTTTCAGTATGGGAGAGGATATTATTTACATCAGGATCAACTATAACTCTTATTCCTTCACTCATAGGTTCAGATCTCTGATTCGGTCATTCTCCCCCTCAAAATAGAGATGATACAGGCATATTAAATCAGAACGTCTCAAACATAAAAAATTTGAGAATGATCCATAAAACTTGCTATACATATTCATAAACATCATATGCGTTTATTATAAAGTGGTATTTTTGAAGATTTATATGAGTTGGAACAACCACAAGACGTTTTACAAAAAACCCCTCAGAAGTAATTTACACTGCCTCTCAGAAACTATAAAGATAGAAAAAATTGGTGAAGAATCTGAACATAATTCTTATATAAAAAGTTTCATATTGGCATATATTACAAAATGTTAAAAGGGTGCATCAATCGGATAAACGATCTAAGAGTTATGGTAAAAACGGCTAGCAGTGTCGGGTCCGAAAACTGTCAGAATTTTCTTGGATACTTTCTGAATTCTATTGTTGGGTCGTTTTGACGCCCCAAACAAGCTCAAAACCTGAATTTTTTCTGTGAGGGGCGTATAAAATTGTTTTCTAATAAATATAGACAGGTCAATCATCCAAAACGGAGGTCGTATGAAGATTCTACAATGTTTTTCCCAAGCACTATATTTCTGAAATTTTCTGATTGACGAAAATCTATTGATACTCTGCAAATTCAAGCATAGTTATACCTATATGAGAAATTCGAAGAGTCTACATGGTTTATTACTATCATACGAAGAGTAAAAACTTAATTGAGGAGGATCCAAGTTAGCGGAAGAGTCCATCACCACTTCACCTTTATTGCTTACTTTGTTATCAATAGTATCAGATTCAGACTCTTCATGAATTTCTTATGTACGAGATGTTTCTTCAAGCTCCTCATTCCCCGACTCGTATCCATCTTCCATACTCGTGGTGTCTCCCGAAGCCTCGGGAGCGTCAACAGAGTCAACACAAACATTTGTATTCACATGCTACAACAAGACGACAAAGCGTATTATGAGTTGAAAATGCAAAAGTTTCAAGAATGACGAGTGGAAGACTCACTTTTTTACGAGGAACAGTCTTTCTTCCGGGAAGAATCATCCTTGGTCCTTTCCTTACAGGCTAGGGACTATCAATAGCAACAAAAGTAGCATCCACTCGAGGACGAATGACACGAGTCTACCATAAAGAATAAAAACTAAGAATGGTAATAGTTGCGTTTTGGAATCAAGAAGTTAAAGAAAAGATTATTACCTCTCGAGTTGCATCAATAATGAGCTTTCGCCTGGCTTTTGTCGAACTCTGCAAATTGGAACTACGATATTTGTCTTTCTTAGAAGGGGCGCCACTCATTACCGGAGATCCTAAGATGAATTCTTTGAAGCGACTCTTCTCTTCGTTCCAGAAGTGTGCTTACATGGTTGATACCCGAGGCTTCCTACCTCGACAGAAGAAATGAATGCTTATTCCCTTAGCAAGACAAACATCCAAATTCTCCTTCAATTATCTAACAGACGGGGCTGCACTGTGACTACGAGGCACTTTCTGGTCAAAACTCATCTGACGAGCCGCAATATCAATGTTGGATGTCTGCACTGAATAACCTTCTGAACAAAGAGCACGGATGTAACCTGGGACAGAGCTATTCATAAATGCATTCTGACCAAGATAAAAAACATTACTCTTTTCTTTGGACATGATCAAAGAACCATCTTAACCCATTCAGCAAAAATAGTTGATGAAAGTTTGTGTCCGTGCTCAGAATCCCAAGGCTTGAAGTTTACCTCACTCTGGACGTCTATCAAATCAGCTAAATTTACAGAGGTAAGACTTCTCCAATTCCAACGGTAGATCTATTCAAATGAAAAATAATTTACCAAGAGAGAGGCATTCACCATCACCAAGCGCCACGGCCAAGGGAACAACTAAGAGCTTCAATCTGCTGACAGGGAAATCTTCAAACACATCTTTAGACAACCAGAGTGTCAAAAATGTTGATATGTTCAAAAGATTATCAATAGAAAGGATGTTAGCACTAGTCTCACCATTCCACCAATTATCAATCCACCTCACATAGTGTGCCCACATCGAACAACCCCTTGTTGAAGTTCTTCTATTTTTTCTCTAAATATGTGATTATTCGTTTCTCTCCAGCAAAACTTTCAACATGAAGAGTCCCATCAACCGGGAGTTGTCACAAACTAACTACATCTTCCAGAGTAATTGTTAGCTCATCTCAGGCGCATACAGCAAAATGAGTTGGTTCACACCAACGTGAAGTAAAAGTAAAAAGACCCTCAACATCCTTGAAAACCTGTAGATGCTCAGGCATTCTTACAACATCTCTCAAAACCTTAACCATTGAAAAATCATTCAACATTGCTTTACACCAGCTTACCCACTTTTTATAGGAACTTGGTGTGTCTTGAACTCAAAGAAGAAGATACGTAGTCTCCCCTCTGCAAACAAAATATTGCAACAATCTCAAGAACAACACTCTGAGGGGTAGCATACTTCTCAGAGTTAGGGATAAAGTTACTTATGAAGCCAGAAGGTATGATGACTTCCTCATAAATATGTTTAAGGAATCTATCACGGGTATGAGGTACCCTTTCAAGAAAAACAACATCAGAAACTTCTCCTCTGTTCTGATCAGAGGATGTGCCAATGTTATTATCATGCTCACTAGCCATCTGCAATAGATTCAAATTTCCTTCTACGTCAAAATGGGACTCTACAGTTGAAGGATACCCAGTATAAACCCTTGGTTAGCCCTCTTATAGGCCTGTCACTGGTGGTAAATAACATAAGTAGAGATGGAAATTAATGAGGATGGCGAATACAAAATAAAAAATAAACAAATGGGTGACCAATAGGTGACACCGAAGGAGAGAAAAAAAGGGGTCAAATTCATTAATTTTGGGGAAAATAACAGTTTAGTCCAAAATCTCATCCAAACAGACTAGTTAATCCTAACTCATAACCCATTGAACTTGGAACAAATTAGACCTTTATTTATTTGAAATATGGAATTACACAAATAACTTTTCTATTTAGTCCAAATATTTAGAGTCCAAAGTGACTCATTATGATGTCAACAATTTTAAATAGCATAAGATTAATTATTAGACAGTTTATCTTTCAAACTGATCATCCAAAATTCGGAAACTTTATATATTTCGAAAGATTTTTCCTAGATCTACAAAAACAGTACCCATATGACTATATAGTTTTTTTTTAGTTTTTTTTTAATTTTCTCTTTATAGTTATACACATGCATGAAATTTTCATAAACTTATGCAGTTACTTTTTTCACATGTGCACAATTTGTACAGACCTACAAAAATCGATCATTCATAATCACACTCAAACATACTTTTTAATATAAAAATATATTGGTGCACCAATATGTTCACACCTGGAAAACATAGAACAAATCAACCAATCATTACCCACAAATAGGTTTATTTCATGGGAATATGACTGGTGTACAACTATGTACACATCTATAAAAACCCTGAAAATATAACATCCATACCCATAAAACATGACATATATCTATGGGACGGGACAATGATGTACAACTATGTACTCATCTACAAAAAACCTGAAAATCCAACACCCATACCCATAAAACATGGCATATATCCATGAGACAGACAATGGTGTACGACTATGTACACATCTACAAAAATCCCAAAAATCCAACATCCATATCCACAAAACAGGCAATATATTCACGAGACGGGACAATAGTGTACAACTATGTACACATCTACAAAACCTAGCAAATCCAACATACATACCTATAAGACATGCCATATATCAATGAGACAAGACAATGGTGTACAATTATGTACACATCTACAAAATCCATAAGATCCAATATCCATATCACAAAACATACTATATATTCATGAGACAAGACTAGGTACACTAGTTTGTACATACATACAACTTGAATCGTCTACCTAAGCACCAATAACGTTATGCATATTGAGTAAACATAACATGGAAAATCAGATGGGTTTCAACCATTAACCTCCACAAACCTCGTGATAGGCTTGGGCCTTCTACCATTTTGAGCTTACGAGTCCCTAAATTAAATACATAAAACCAAAAAAGACTGATGTCAAATGTGCATCAGGGTATAATACAGTTATGTACCATTAATAATCAGCATGTGTACAACTATGTACACATTAACAATCAACAGGTGTACAACTATGTACACATTAACAATATACATGTGTATAATTATCTGCACATTAAGAATAAACATATATATAACTATGTGCACATTAGCAAAAAAACATGACTGTTTTATAGATGATCTTTAGAACGGGAGGTTAATTTTTTCAACTCGGACTAGTAAAGCTTTCATTAGGATTATTGATACATGAAAATTCATTAACTAGGCCAGAAGATCATTACGTCATTTGTAGCCCTAAGTCCACAAGGGGACTGGGATTTGAGGACTCGACCCGGTTCAAAAGGGGCTTGGTCCGACCCTAAATATAATATCCAGGGGTAATAAGGAGAATAAGGAGGTCAAGGGGAGTAAGAGGTTGTTGACCAAGGATTCAAGGTTATCTTATTAAGGAAGAAATGACAATTTTGTAATAAAGAATAAAGAAGACATGCGTCTTAAGGAGGCAAGAAAGAAAAGTCTATATAAAGAGAAAAAATGGTGTTTGGAAAATGATCTCTATTTTCTCTCTATTCTTGGGGAATTAGACATGTTGTGGATAGGATTAGGATCTCACATTACTCTATGATTTTTGACCCTAAAACATTTAGCGACCACAATGAAAGCCTAGTTTCTAATCCAGCATTTCAATTTTCTCGGGCGTGTTTTTCTCATCCCGCGTCTCCTTTATCCGCTTTCCATGCTTTACTAGGGAACTTTGTTGGCTAGTCCAAAATACCCGGATCGAGTTATCCATAAGTCCATCCGGGAAACCCATTTAACCATAAGTTCAAAAACCTTTTGTAAACTACCATTTACAATTTTACCCATCACGTGTAACCATCCCATGAACTCCACGTCCTCCACCTCCTACACTACTCGTATTTTTAACAGAAATTTAGTTTCAGCTACTCCACCCACATTACTCGCCTTCATTACTTCTCTAAAACCTTAAAATCTTGGGAAAAATCAAAATAAAAAAACACCTGAAACAAAATCCAAAAACAGAGACCAAAAAACAAAAATCAAAATCTATAATGCAGGCTTTGATTTCTTTGAGCATTATACAACTCAAACCTAAGCTACTGTCATCATTATACCACTGTATATTTTCCACCTAAAATGGGTACCAAGAGAAAAATCAACAGAAGTATAAAAGAAACCGTGATTGAAGAACATGATACTCCTTAATATCCACCACCGAAGAAGAACAAGAAAAAACAGTAGATTTTATACCAACAAAGTCTAGAAAGAAGAAGAACAATGAAGTTGTTGATTCTCCAACAACATAAAAAAAAACACGAAACAAACTGTTGTTGATTCTCCAACAAAATCAAAACAGAAGAACAACAAAGAAGTTATTGATTCTCAAACAAGATAAAAAAAATGAAACAAACTGTTGTTGATTCTCCAGCAAAATCAAAAAAGAAGAAGAACAATGAAGTTGTTGATTCTCCAACAACATCGGAAAAAAATGAAACACATGTTGTTGATTCTCCATCTAGAAAGAAGAATAAGAAAGCTCTTGTTGTTCGTTCTCCATCAACATCACAGAAGAAGAAGAAGGGTGTTGTTGTTCAGGCAAAAAAGGTACTGATTCTAATCATCGGTGCATATCAATATATAACATACTTTGTTCATGTTATATGAGTTAGATCTAGCATACAACATGGGTACATATCAATATATTTATTTTTTCATGTTATAGCACATAGATCTAGCATGCAACATAGGTTAAATATTGATATGTACTTGGTTTTAAGTATATACTGATCAGTATATATCAGTATATACTTATTTTCATGTTATAGCATCTAGATATTGATTGCAGGATAAGTATATATTGATATGTATTTTGTTCTAGATGTTGAATTAAATCAGTACATATCAATATATAATTTGTTCATGCTATAGATATAAAGAATATATATCGATGTATATTGTTCTATACTATAACATCTAGATGTTACATACATGATAAGTATATATTGATATGTACTTTGTTCTAATTTTGAATTGGATCAGTACATATCAAT